>JBBPRA010000603.1:0-17610 GCA_038092775.1 Boletus rubescentipes
AACGCCAGGAGCCGCACGTCCAGCAACGCACGAAAGAAGGGATCGGGGCAAGTGCTTTCGAGTCTAGGCACTGGCGACGTGCCATGCACTCGTGTTCGGCGCATCGTTCGCAGTCGACAACTTGTGAGCCTCCAGTCGCTGTTCGAGCATACAACAGTGGCGTCGCATTCCTCGCAGCTCCATAGAGGGGAGCGACAGGGCGGGCAGGTAACCAAGTCCACTTCCTGGAAAGGGCTCGTGTCGCGAATGATATCGTTCTCGATCAAACGGCCACTGTAGCCCTGGATTTTCCCAAGCGGTACGTAAGTGGCTTGATGCAAGTTTGAAAGAAAACACTTGCTCGGATCCTTGACAAGACGCGGTTTGCATATTCTCTGAGTTTGGCTACGAAGGCTTGGCCGGGGGATGAGTCCGAATCATCAAACCGGATGCTGTCTATGGCGATTTCATGCATGATTCCATCAGAGAAAGTTGCTGAAAGAAAAACGCGCGACAGTTCGGAGAGATCGCGGGAGTGTTGGAAGGAAAATCGGTGATTTCCTTGAATCTTGGGGTTTGAGCCGTCAACGATCTTGAGCAAAGGAAGAAGTTCTGTGAATGGTTTGCACCATGATCGCGAGGGATGATCCAAATTCCCGTCAAGCACGGAAAGAGACGTGATTGGAAGGACAATGCTGGTCATCTGAGTGGTATACAAAGAGAAGAGACGCGTTACACGAGTTGAATAGACGTGATTTTCTCGGTCACCCTATGTTTGCACGCCGATATGACGCATGGATGGGGGTGGGCACTGGGGGTTTGGATAGAAGGATGAAGCTAGTACCGTACCAACAGGGGAAGAGCTAGATATAGTAGTCGGAGAAGTCCGAAAAGGTCCCGAGTCCCGATCGGCATGAACCCCGTGGAAGAATTACACCTGGACGAACTTGAAGACAAAAATCGAGCCCGAACTTGCAGTCAAGATAAAAAGACTACTATTTAAGAACAGGAAGGGCACTGATCCCCGAATGCGATACACGTGCCGTACACCCAACGCTGGCAGCCCTCGGAGCATTGCACCACGCGATCTTTGTAGCTCAAGCTGCACTCGTCGCACATGTACGACGTGCGTTGCCAACATTGTTCGTATTCGTACGAAAGCTGCGAGCCCTCGCTTGACGTGTCCTCTCCCCCGAACGCCCCCCTCACCCCAGTTTCGCAGCCAAAGCAGACCCCGGCCTGACCGCAAGCCCAGCAAGAGTGACAGTAGTCGCACCCATCTTGTGTGCAGTATGTCGCTCCACAACGCGGACATGAGAGTAATTCGGGAGAGTCTGATCAATCAACCACAGAGCAGCTATCACATAACCAGACGACGCCGCAAGCACAGCGTCGCCTCTTGTCCTCAATGCTGCACTCGGGGCAACAGGCACCATTTACGCGATGCTCGGCGAGATAATATGCTTGGGACGGACAGACGACACTTTGGAGCCCTCTACACGCTTTCCATGCATCTGTATGACCAAAATTGACGCAAGACTGGCATGTACCAGGCGTTGGTGGGTATGACCGCACGATTGACTTGCTGTCAAAGTTTGACTCTTGGGACAGCTCCCTGCTAGGTGTTGGATGGATCACGCAGCCAGGACACCAGCTGAGGTATTTCCTACAGCACCAGTAGTTGCATGTCGGGCAACGCACGAATGGCGGGATCGGGCCAAGTGCCTCCGAGTCAAGGCACTCGTGACATGACATTTGCTCATGTTCGGTGCATAGCTCGCAGTGGACAATCTGCGAACCTGCACACTCGTAATTTGAGCATGCGACGGTGGCGTCACATTCCTCGCAGCTGAACAGGGGCAAGTCGCAAAGCGGGCAAGTAAACAAATCCACTTCCTTGAAAAGACTCGTGCCCTGGATGATGTCGTTCGGATGAATAAGACGTTCGGATCACCGGACAAGATACACTGTAGGTCGAAGAACATAAATTCAGTTACCAGTATGTTCAAATCACTTTGATGTGACCACCGTTTCTCGTCCCAGTTCTAGCGACAGCTGAACAACCATGACTCGATTGAACCCCACAACCACATCATAATATCTCCACGACTGCGCTACGTACATCCCTGGCGAAGTTGATCCGAGGTTCGATCCCCTGCAATATAATCTCATGCTCAGCAGCGACACGTCTGAACTCTCCGCTGGATTGTTGATGGAGCAATAGCGCATGGAACGGCTGTTGCAGACGAGAAACCAATCGCAGTGTACGAGTATAGCCATCCATCGCGGGGCCAGGTATAGCATGCAACGGCGAAGACGGTGCAGATCCAGCATCGGTCTCCGGACCAGACTCGTCCTCGTCCTCGTCCTCCGAGTTCGTACTTCCCCATCTGAAACCATCAGGTGGATCGCACAGATCGCGAATCCAAGGATGTACGAAAATGAGCCTGCGAGGCTCCGTCGGCGAGAGCTGGTCCGACGTCCGGAATTCCACATCACCTATCCCTGATACACGTGCACGGTAACGGTATTCATTGCTACGCCCAAAGTCTTGGACACCGAGCCTTCTGACCGTGAAGATGACGCATGGGAGGTGGAGTCGGCGGTTAGCGAAGCGAGCTGGTGGTAAACGAGCGATCCGGTCGTAGATTAGTGCACCGTCTGTCTGAGACAATGAATTTCTTAATGCTGCAACGCGCTCGTCTATTTCAGTATCGTTGGTGGCAGGCAAAGCACCAGGTGGTCGATTGTACACTGAGAGAGTGGTCGGGAGGCAGCTGTTGTATGGCGAAGACTTGCCAGTCCAGGCAAGCACTGTCACTTCGCCAGAACGAGCCACGATCTCCTCCAGCAGGTGGCCAAGCGCAGCATCTCCTTCTCCATAGTGTGGCCTAATGTCACTCTTGAAAATACCGATCAAAGAGTACGCCACGTCTTCTTCCACAGTCGCGTCGCGCGTCGAGGCAAGTCGTAGCCTCGCTCGAACGGTGAGGTCGTCAGGATGAAAAGCAAGGATGGTTTCGCGGGCCACCCCAGTCGCATTCGCAAGTTCCTGCATGATCTCTGGTGATTCCTTGTGGTTGGACCGGGTATCACCGAGGTACGGCTTCCAGTTCCGATCGTAGAATCGGATCACTTTTGGTGCGAGAAGCTCTTGCGCGGTCCAAGCCCGGGTCATCCACCTGCTTTCCGTGAGGCTCCCAAGAGCCAATAGCGAGTCTACATCCTCGAGAAGGACGAACGTAGATGCGGCTGCTTCATACCATTTATACATCATCGTGAGCGACTGGTTCAACACCGTGGTTATCGTTTTATCGATACAACAGGTGTCGCTCCATGCCCATCGATAGTTCTCTGTGCGAACCACCTCGCAGAACTGGCGCAACTTCTCGTTCAGGGGATACGAATCGAGGCCAAAGACTGAGCCGGCCAAATTGACATCCAGGAATGAAGGCTCCTTCCCTTGCCATACGTGCGAGAGCGTCACGTATCGGAAATATGCTACCACCACTCGTTGAATGCGTTCGTCGTCCAACTCCTCCGTCATGGAGGAATGCAGTTCTTTGAACTCTGGTTCCGACTTGAATATTTGTGATCGTTTCTGTCCGTCGCAGAGAACACCACTCTTGACGTCTATAAGCACGAGTGGGGATGTCTTGGAGACCCCACGGACGACATTGTCGATGGTCCTCTCCGACCGGGAGGGTGAAACGTATTTCGTTCCTAGTTCTGTGTATCTAAATAAGTCACGGCCTGCGCTGGTAAAATGTCACTCACGACGGATGTGTTGATCGTCAGACCCTTCGATGAGAGACATCATATGGGTGAAAGCATCCATCGCTTCATCGTAGCGCTGCAAACCATGTAGGGCTGCATGTCTTCTCTCGTATTCCCATGGACTTACAGGATCTGCCTTCATTGCCTGCGCCGGTTGAATTCAGGACCGTCAGACAGGTAAGTGAGGAAAGGCATACCTCATCTGCGTCCTTCAACGCCTCCTCCCACAACCGCAGTATTGCTCGCGCTTTGCTTCGTTTAACAAAGAGACCCGCAGGGTTTGACGGATGCAGGGACAATGCGGAAGAGTATTGTACAATTGCTTCGTTCGGATTTTTGGACTGCGCTGCTGCGTCACCGCAGTCTTCAAACGGTTTGATACATCCTTGAATGACGATATCGAGCTTGTCAAAGTCCCAGCCAAAGATCTTTTGAATAGCGTTGGTATGGTTGAAGAACTCGAAAGGAATATCTTACAAGCGAAATTACCACCAGGCGAGGATCCGTTTGAAATGGAATGGCGTCCCGCGCACGCACAAGGAACTCTATTGCTCGTTCGTAATCACCTTTGCTCAACAACAAACTTCCCAGTAGGAGGGACATTTGAGCCTGTACCATGCGTTATTAGTCTTGCTTACAAGTAATGTTAGCCTTCACGTACATGGACGGTAATATATAGTGACTTGTCGCCCACGATATTGATCAAATCATCCACGCGCGAAATAGCGTCGGAATGCTTTCCGCATTCAAACAGGATGATCGCCTGAGTAAAACTAGAGATCAATAAAAGTGGCAATGAGGACGATCGGCGCATACCTTGATCAACAAGAGATAATTGTTATTGTCAATTGTGAGACCGTCAGTGAACACGAGGTCAAATACACGGATGGCCGACTCGTGGTCTCCGTTGCCGGTCCGGGTTACAGCATTTGCGATATAACCAATGACAGATCGCTGAGCCTCGATAGACTTGAAACGCGACAATCAACACGACATGGAACCACCGATGACACAAAATTACCTTTTTGGCATCGTCCATGGCCAAGCCCCACCGTTTCAAACGACTCCGGACAATGGCACGTTGAGCGAGTGCAAGCGAATGGAGAGAAGGATCTGCAGTATCCTCTGTCAAGAGTTGCTCGACTCGAGTCAAGTCGCCTTGCGTCCAGACTTGGAATGCTGCACCGTCGATGTCCTTAAGGGGCAACTGCGATGCTGTTATGGAGAGTGAAGGAATCAGAACAAACGCGTAATTGATGTTTTAAACACTCACGATGCAAGAAGAAAACGGGAATAGGCGCTACGTGTTACATTCACCAGGCTAAAACAAGTAAAAGTGCTTACATTTACTCTTGGGTAGTAGCTCCGAAGGATGTCACACAGGTTCCGCAGGGTGACTTTCCCATTTGTTTCCACGGTTGCGATGTGGTTGTCGTTAGGGGAGAGCGCAATCGACCAAACCTCACTTCCATGATTGATGACCTTACCAATTTGCTTCTCGCTAATGGTGTCCAAAAAATATAGGGAACGCTCTACAACGACGGCAGCAAACCTTTTGTTGTGTGATAGAACGATTGAAGTGCGCAGTCCACCACTAGGGATGGTCCATTTACTAAGCAAGGATCCTGAAGATGTGTCGAAACGCCTGACTTCACCATACGAGGCAGCAAAGAGTTGACGACCGTCGGCTGACCAGGCGAACGATGACGATATGTTTGAGTAGAAACGGCAGGGGATGCACGCTAATTGCTGGCCATTCTCACAGTTGTAGATGCGGATTGACTCGGCAGCGGTAGCGATGCGCTCGCCGGTTGGAGAAAATCGCATAGCCACTACGAAATCGTCCTCCTGCAAGCTAACGAGTTTTTCGCCAGTGGTCATACTCCAGATGAACACGAACTTGTGGCACGCTCCCGTCGCGAATTTAGTCGAATCCGGTGAAATATCGACTGAGAATACCGTGGATGTGTCATGAGCGTGGATGTCGTGGACCTTTTCGTGGGTCTGCGCATTCCACACCATCACATACCGTGTCATTCCAGACACCAACCATCTTCGATCCGGTGACAGTGCAACCGCATAGATATGCCCCCGTTCAACTCGAATTGGTTCGCCAACTTCGTGACCGCCATCTACTTCCCATCGCCGAAGCGTTCCCTCGGCACCACCGCTCAGTATCTGCTTCCCATCCTCGGCGAACATGACCGAGTATAGTATATGTTGAGAATTGATCTCGATCGTACTTGAGCTATCTGGAAGTTGGCGGTGGTCATTACAGGTATTCGCCAACAACTAGCATGTACCTTTTCCCATAGACTCCATATCCATCCCGGGCTGCCGCGCGCAGTTACAGAGAAGATATTTGGTGTGAGCGCAAGGTTAAGTGGTACAAGGCCGGGCCACCACAGCACGTATAAATGTAGGCTCTTTTGGTCTTATCAAATGGATTAGTTCACACGGTCGTGTCCCTTGACCATATCCCCTAACGCACCTTGTTCTTGCAGCTTGTGTAGTAGTGCAAAAGCAAAAGGTCCGGTCAACAAAAAGCTGAAACGCGCGACGAATCGGCCAGTGATTTAGAGAATTCTGTGAGCTGTGTATGTTACTACAGGTGACTATTTTGCATGTGAATGTTTTGGTTTCGTCTCTTTTCCCCCTTCATGTGCCGCGGTTCACAGAGTGGGCTTAAATTGCAAACTCACTCGAAAAGATCTGGATTGATGAGACATAACAGACGAGTTGCAGGAACTACCATCGTGAACTCAAACCATTCATAGCTCGGCGCTTCACTGGCAAGCACAAGTGAGCCTGAGCATGGCAAGGCGAACACCACGCTCACATGCAAACACTGGGGCAAGGGAGAACGGGGGTTGAGAGAGGGTGCGTTGTCGTTGCGTCATCAATTGTCGTCGCGAGGTGACCCGTACTTGTACCCGCGCGAGTAAGGGTACCCATACCCATCGCGGGTTACCCACCCTAGAACTTGAAGGAATGATGAAAATCCTCACTATCTTTCCTTCCCTTCCTCCCTTGGGCTCCCCCAAGCTGTTGTACGCCATCACTGACAATCTGTGATATGAAAGTGGAGCCAAAGTTGTTTATCGTGCCCATTTCCGTCCGGTATTCCTTAGTAGAGCGCTCCTTGGTCAGGCCTCCTCGACGATGTCCTGGACGACTGAGAAAGAAACTCAAAGTATCTCTGTGATTTCAAGTAGTCGAGCAGCACCTCAGATCCGTGTTATTCCGCCACCATGTGGCGATCGCCCGAGAGATCCCACAGATGCTAATAGCATCACCCAAAGCGTAGAAGAGTAGGAACAACTGTCTTCTTACCTACGGGGCTGCCTGCGGGATAGCGTGTCAGTAAACAAATATGAGCTCACCAACGTCGTATCAAAATGCTGCGGCCTCCTGTCCGTACCACCCACTTCCAAACCCCTCACATAATTCTAACAAGATAAGGTGGCCAACAGAATGCTATGCTCATTCAAGTACGCGCACCACACAAGGCACTACTCAACATCAAAATTACCGCCAAGGAAAGCGAGACAAATTGGGCCACTAATAAAATGAAATGAACAAGTGAAGCACAGAAATGTATCAACAATATACATCCCGAGCGGAACCTCTTTTTTGTCGAATGGTCGAATACGAGCCGAGACAGTTTTCCAGACGTGGGGGAAGTGCCAATTTACATGTCGGGTTGCATGGGCATCACCTGGCCACCCTTGGCAGCCGTAGGTGTGAAAGTGTGCCAGCGGTCGTTGAAACGAACGTCCAAGGGGCGGCCGCCATACATGTATTGCTGGAACTTGGCTGTTGGAAGACGAGTTAGTGATGCTCTCGGAGTAAAACTTGAAGCCTACCGATGGCGGTCTCTGCCTCCGCTACCTGAGCGAACTGAACAACACCACAGCCTTTGGATCTCGTCCCGTCAAATAGAATCTCCGCAAGCTCTACCTGCCCGGTGGTCTCAAACAGTTCAACCAAGTCTTCATTGGCAGTCGACCAGGGCAACTTAGATATACATTAGCTCCTGCCTACACTTAATAACCGGAGGAAGACTCACATTGCGAACCATGATTTGTTGGCTCGGCTCAGGTTCGATGTAACCGTAGCCTCCACCGTAGCCTCCACCATAACTGTCCATACGAAGACCACCGTGGCCACCAGATTGATCAGGTCCTGGGTAGTCCGCATAGATATCTTGGCTCGAGAAGTCGCGGCCGGATCCTTGCGATGCATATCCACCTCTGAAGCCGCCGCCGCCACCACCACCACCACCGCGGAAGCTGCCGCGGAAACCACCACGCAGGCCTCGACCGCCACTAAAGCCACGGAGTCCACCACGGAACGCACCTGGACCAGAAAGGCCAGCATAGCGGTCCTGACAACCATGTGCGATGAGTAACGGATCGAGAAAACACCTGTATTGATTTACCTCACGAACTTCAAGCGTACGGCCATACCAGTCAAACCCGTTGTACATACCTATATCATCGTAAGGCTGGCCATCGTTCAAAATAATTAGAAAAAACATACTGATAGCTTGCTGTGCGTCCTTTTGTGTTTCGAATACCACAGTGCCAGAGCCTTTGGGACGGCCATCAGCACCAATATTGATGTCAGCCCGAATGATATTCCCAGCTGCTCGGAACAAGTCTTTCAAGTCCTGCCAACCTGCTTGGTAGGGCAACTAATTGCGATGTAAGCAGACATCGAAATTGGGTAAAGTTAAACTGACATTGCCAACATAGAGCTGATTGCCTGGATTTTGTTGGGTACCGAAATAATTGTGATGCGGAGGGCGTGGGGGTGGCTGCGCATGGAGCCCTTGCCCAGCCATCGCCATGCCGATTTTTCCCGGCACGGGGGTGGCACCGAATCGTGACTCGTTTTCCCGATCCTAGGCCATTGGTAAGTCAAGTAAAAACCCTTGATAGACCCAACAACTTACTTCGCGAATGAACACTGGTCGACCCAGGAGGGGTACTTCCGAGAGCTCGCGGATAGCTCTTTGGGAATCCTCCGGTGATGCAAACTCAACGATACTGGACTGCAGATAAGCATGAGATTAATAGCGCAGATGAGAGCGTACCCGCATCCCTTGGAAACTCCCGTGGGTGTGACCAACACTTCGGCGAAGAGGACCTCCCCAGCTATTCAACCCCAAAAGAAAACTCCCATCAATATCCTCTCAATCATTCCAGCCATCCACAACGGCAAAACCGGGAAGAAAAAACGGCAAAGGGCCACTATCAGCACAACCACACAACCACTCTCCCTCATCAGCTCAGACTCGCACAAAAGCATGCCCTGCCTTTTTCCAAAACGAGCGAGCTTCAGCAGAACGGATTTGCGTGAGCGGCAACCAAGGCCAATCCCCCCTCTCCCGCATGAAGAAAAAATATCTAATCTGAGATTCCCCCACCCACCTCCCCTCATAAATTCCATTAGATCGCGGTACTTGACGTCGTAACTGAGATTGCCGACGTAAACTCGATTTTCTCTCTTGCTGATTTTTGCAAATTCAACTGCTTCTTCATGCTCAGCGTTCATAGGTCCACCAAGGGAACGGGCGAATGGGTCAGCGGCCTTGCGGTCACGGCTGCGTGAGCGAGTCGATGGACTTCGCGACCGGGTGCGAGACCGCGAGCGACGAGAGTGCCTACGTTCGCGCGGCGAAGTGGAACGCCTGCGAGGAGACCTGGATCGGCTGCGACTACGAGAGCGCTGCTTGCGGCGCTAAACAGGAAATATGAATGGGTATCGGACACTTTCCAGGTGAAACACAAGAACTGACCTCGCCGTTGCGCCTTTCTTCCGGCTCCCAGTGATCAGTACGCCGACTGCGACCTGACAAAACAATAGTGAGTTGAAAATGAGTCAGAAAAAAAATGGGAGTAGACGTACCCGAGTCCCTTGCACGGTCTCTGTCTCTGTCGCGGTCCCTATCACGATCCCTACGATCACGATCACGGTCGCGGTCGCGGTCTCTATCCCGGTCTCTGTCGCGGTCATAGTCACGGTCTTCCTTGGCCTTCATATCGACATCCATTTGAACAAAAATAAGGAAGAAAAAAAGGGTCGAGAGGGTAAGAGTCAAAGGCCGGGCGGTTAAAATTTAGAACTCCGATGGAACGATCTTTGTGGTCATGTGACCACGGCGAAGTGATGTAATAACAACAACTTGGCAAGTACCGGCTAACAACCACCTCTCAACAGTTTAGAAATCTCATGGTGTTGCGAGATCTACGCGCCGGCATTGACAGAACCTGAAAACCATGTGCGTTGTTACGATTTTGAACATACCATTGACATAACTAACCAATAAACGAAGGCCTTTTCGTAAATTGACCGTTTTTTTTTACTCAAACACGCTCCATCATGTACCATTTGTGTTCAGCACCGTCGAATTCCCCCTTCTCATTTCCTATCCCAATCCCAATTAGATCTATGTGGATCTACAGGATGCAAACCGCACGAGGCAGGTTTGGCCACGAGGAACCTGGATCGCGATCCATTCTGTCACGACCACCACTTATGGAGATTTCACGGGTGCACGCGGAGTTGGCTTTTATATTGACGATTCGAGTCAGGTGACCCAGAACCTCTTTGTCCTCTTCTTCTACCAGTGCCACTGCGATGAACAGCAAGGAGATGGATGTCCCGACTCGGATGATCCGAGTCACGTCTCTCGTGGTGGGTAACGAACCACCCAACGGCCACAGGTCAGACTCAAAGTCTGAGCGTCCCTGGATCAAACCATTCTTGGAACTTCTGGGTTTGCTCGGGATCACGGACAAGTCAAGGCCCGCTCTCAAAATCGATGATCAACGCTTGTGCTTTTACCCCTCCCATGATTTCTCCGTAATCTCGAGAATCTTTCTTTCTGTGTATACCTCTGACTTCCAGTACGACATCGACCTCAATACCATTCGGGTTAAGGGTTCGGACTTCATTCCACTGGCTACAATCAAACTCTGGGAATATGTAAACAGCGTGTTGCAAAGGAACCGAGTGAGTATTTTCACTGATCCTCGAACCAAATGTCCCAACCAATCATTGCCACTAGCGATTCAGGGATCGTTTACTCCAACGCGGTCTCCTAAAGGACCCTGCTTGTTTCCTCCGCGTTGACATGTTCACCTGCCCGCTCTGCCTCGAACCTCTAAGGAGTTGTCTCGAATGCGACAATGTAGTCGCATGCTCCAGTGTAGCGTGTGTAGCCTCTCGCTCCGGTGACTGCGAACAATGTTTCGACCACGGCCGCATGGTATGCGTAACATGCCTCAGGAAGAGCGATACGGTTGCCCCCCTCATCCATTGTCCAACCTGCCGAAACTGGTGCTGCAGGGAAGATTCGTATTGGTGCGCCGGCCTAATCGTCGAGCCCACTCTAGGTTCAACGGAGCTAGCCGAACTGTCTCGTGAATGCGAATGGGACAGCGAAACCATCTTGCGGTCGCATCCACCCAAGCCCAGCCCATGCAAGTTCTGTACCGATGGTACAGTCCCACCGAATTGGATCATGTGCAGCAATGCCAAAACTGACATGAATTCTCATCGCTGTCCGTCCCAAACGCCATTCATGACAGAACACGGCCTCCTTGCTGCCCACTGCCCCGAGTGCACTCAATTCAGTCTAGGTTCGCGTTGTTCCTGCGACGGCGTCTGGCTCTGCGATATGTGTCTCGAGCTCGGGAATAAGTCCATCGACGAACCCCTGCTCATCACTTGCCCTCGTTGCGGACTTGGCTATTGCACCGACGCCGACTCCCCGTGCGGAAATTACATTGACGTATGCCAACGTTGCAAGGGCGTCATACTCTGTCAAGACTGCCATGAAGAAGAGGACCTCCCCAGAGACTTGGAAATGCAACAAGAACTTCCGAAACAGGTGGTCTTTGCCGAACAATGCCGTTTTTGCAAAGCGTGGAGTTGCGGCGACTGTGCCTCCGAACGCCCGATGAGATGTTTTGATTGCGGCACATGGCTTTGCCACGACTGCGTCTCCGACCCACACTACGACCTACTACGACGATGCGTTTCCTGCAGCGGGCTTCTCTGTCACCATTGCAGGCTTCACCACCAAGGTTGCACGGGCTCTACGACGGTAAGTGTTGGCATCTCTGAATGTGACTGGGTCGAATGACGTTTCTGTGTATTAGTTGTGGGCGATGCTGGAACCGCCGCACCTAAACAACCTTTGAGGATCTTGGTCGGCCGCGATGGGCCATGACGATACGATCTCCGAAAAAGATATTGTAATAATCGTTACATCCTTATGCGTGGACGAAGAACGTGCAGCGGGTATTCTATGTATATCTTGTTTCTAAACGAATGGAAATGTTTTTCTTGGTAAAGTTGATGAGTGCAAAAAGCGGCGCTAAATCATGTTGACTTGAAATGAACCGATATGCACGACATCGTAACCTAGACTTGAGATGGTAGACAGAGACACGCGTCCTCAAGGTCTGCCAGTGACCCGCCAAATTTCAGACAGCACCCACACTCCGATTCGTGTACAAAGCGTCCGACGCACGTCATGCATCCGAGTCACGGCTGTCAAGCAGGACACGTGTCTCATGTCGAAAAAAGAGAATAGAGAGAGAGAATGACACACAACAGGTCCGTGACACGAGTCGAATGAAACATAGCACAAATCGAAACCGCATGCGAGTACGAGTCAAACCTAGGTATGATGATGATATAAATACACGTCCAAGTCGGAACAGACGGGACCCCGTCTATCAGGGCCCCGATTTTGACGCTACGGATACTCATCTAGGCCGGACGTTCGTCTCCGGACTCGTCGTATCGTCTGCTTTCGGAACGACGACAAACGCAGTCACGAGCGCAGAAAACGCCAACATCAACGAACTTGCTGAAAGGACTGCGTTCCGCGCAGAGGAGACGCCGGTCATCAGAGATACTACGACAAAGACGTTGAGCGGGACGCGAAACAGTGCCGACAGCTGCAAAGGGCGCAACAACGTGAGCAAGACGCGAGGTGTGAATCGAAAGAGGAGGGACTGACCGTAGCGCGGTATTCGTTCGAGATCAAGGTCCCTCTCAGCATCCCTTGTACGGGATAGTACATGCCAACACACGCTTCAAAAGCGCAAAACGCCCAGAAACGAACATGTTCGCTCTGCGAACGTGTGCTCAGCGCGAGCGCGAGCGCACTCAACGCACAGACGAGGCTGCTTAGTTTGGCATGGAGTGTCAAGGAGGACTCGTTGTGCGACCCGACGGAGGGAGGTGGAATATACGAAGTGACAGCGGTATACAGAAGCGATCCGAGCATCATGGAGATCATGAATGAGGAGAAGATGTAGCCAAGGGGAAGCGCCACTGTGGGAAAGGAAGGCGAGGCCTCTTGCAACGATGGCACCCAGACGAACACGAAGAGATACATCGAGCCTTCAAAGCACGTCTGGGTCAAGCCGATCGCCAACAAGATAGGATCTGCAAGTGCGCGTCGAGCCCATTGTCAGCTTACTCGCTGACCACGGAAAAGGTACTCACCATTGCGCACGATTTTCCATGCCTGGCCCAGTCGCCTCAGTTGGAGCGGATCGACACTCGCGACTGTCGTGCCGCCTCCACCTCCATAGTTTTCTGTCCATTTGGATTTGATGACGAAATATGCAAGGACGAGAAGCCCTCCACTTGCAATGAATGGCGATGCAAACGATTTCGTCAATGATACCAATTGGTTGCTCAGTACGCCAGCCCCTGTAGCGACGAATCCGTTTACGAGTGTTGCACGGCCAAAGATGATCGAGAGGTCGGAAGAGGGGATCGTCAGCGAGTTGGCAGAGGAGACTAACCACGACTCAAAGGCGGAATAGAGGATGGACGTGGACACCCCGGCCGTGAGACGTCCAAAGAGCAGAACGGGGAGGTAAGGAACGTTGATACAGAGGCATGCAAAGGTATAGGTGATGCAGAATACGAGACACAACTTCTTGCGGCCACTGGTGAGATATTGAATGCTTAGGTTTCATCGAAAGAGAGGCGTACGCACTGTTGATCTGCCCATACGCCAACCAATGGGGCAGTCAGACCCGCAGACATGAAGCCAGTGACGAACAAAACAGCAACCATCCTTTCCGGCATCCCGTATTGTTCGCGGTAAAGAGAGTAAACATATGGACCCTGAAGCCAGTCAGCACCTGTTCGATGGCACCAATGGCAAGACATCAGCCTAGTGGAATCAAGATCTCGAGATCCAACCCACCCATAACGATGGCATAGACAAGTAGATATTGCTGTGTCAACTTGGCGAGTGCGTTTACGGGAATGGCATTCCCACCGTTCTCGAGACGATCTGCATGGTAATCCTTTGCTGAGGCTGCCGCCGCCCTTTTCCGAGAAGACGCGAGACGTTCGAGAAGAAGGAAGACCAAACAAGAGGAGACGAGCAGGATCAACTGCAGCTCATAGAAGGCGGCGCCCATCCCCCGAGACGAATTCGTGACTACCAGTTACTTCTTGCTGCGCTTCCATCGCCCCTCAATGTACGTCCTGGGTAAGAAAAAAAGACGAGACGCGCTCACCTTCGGATGTATTTCGCGAGCTGTTACAGTCCGTTTACCGTTCGGCGTTCGAATGTTTCAGGTTAAGAGAAGGTAGGTATCAGCGTGACACGGTACACTCCTTTGGCTTGGGAGGAATTCAAGTTGTGTTCGGGTTCAAATTGGCATTCCCACCACTTGGCTTTGCCAACGTTTTGTTGACTTTGCCGAGGACGAGGGCGACAGTAACAACACGGGTGGAGTAACCCTGTGCCTGAATGGCTGCCGAATATTATAGCCTAACTCGGCCGCGACGATACTGCTTACTACTAACTCTACTTTGATAGGCTCCTCCGAGATTAACCATTGGCCCATTGGAAATGGCCTCACGCCAGGGCTAATACTTTCTAGTCTTTATGCACAAATGTTCATCATCGGTCATCTCCTTTGTGCCCTTTCACAGGATCGATAAGGTTCTCTCTCAAACCTCGTGCTGTTTTGGGGCGTGTGTTGCGTAATAACATTTCATTGTCCCATGTAGAGCTGATCCTGATACTTATCTATTATCTAGTAGCTACAGACGATACTCATCCTATCCCATATACGACTAGGAACCAATATACACGAAGCACGAAAGGAATAACAGTAAGAGAAAACAAGAACGACCTTGATACGACAGATGGATACAGCAAATGACGACAGCTTCAAAGTCCACGATAGCGATAGAGATGTTCGAGATAGTCCACAGCGATAATACAGACGAAAGCCATTGATAGAGAGAGAGAGAGAGCGGATGACCGTCCATGAAGTCCGAGGGAGAATCCGGCGCGGGGCGCTGCAATAGATGAAAAATAGAATATAGTCACTGGCCAACCGAGGGCCGTGACACAATCAGGTCCCAATTATTGGAACTTGCAAACTGATCATGAATTATGATGCAGTAGAATGGGCAGACGGAGGTACACGTTCATGCCCTCTGCGCCGATGGCATGAAACGCACCTCCCATCTGTCTTGCCCATCAATGGACCTCAAACCCGCAAAGATAACGTTGGGTCCGAGGAAATCAATCCTCTTGACGCCCTGCGCAAATTCGCGCGGGTCAGCATGGGTCCGAACCCTGAAATACTCAGAGGCGACAGCAGAGACACTGACCATGGCACCCATCTCCGCGGGAGATACGCTGCGATTGAGTACATCGCGAATGCGTGCGAGCACATCGTATGCGGTCACACCGTTATCGTTCCGCACTTCGATCGTGGACCAAGGCGGGAGCGAGGGGACGCTGAGTACGAGGCGTGTGCGGGGTGGATGCACGGCTGGCGCGTGTAGTAGGTTGTTGCAACCTTGTTGAAATTGGATATATTGCACATCTCTAGTCACGTTGTAATACAGTAGGTTTGAGGGGCCACCCGTCCATGGAAGCAGGGGGTTAAGGGAGATGATATGGGATGAACCCTCGAAAGAGGAGTGATCTGGAAATAGTATAAGCAAAGTCACGAGCAGCAAAGAACGAAGGGGAAAAGGTCGTACATTGGGAACTTGATGATGATGCATGGTGTGGGGCGGAATTAGGGTGGGGTAAGGATACCGATCGGAGGTGCGGGGCGCTGGGCATGGGACCGGGCGAAGCGGTCGGGTAGGACGGAACCGAGTATGAACTCGAGTGGGAGGTCCATGACTTATATTGGGGGTGCATCGAGAGAGTGAGCGGAGGCGTCGGGAGAAGGTGAGGAAGTGAATGTTGAGTAACTCGAGGGGGCGGGGGCGGGAGTCTTATACGCTGGCAGCCGTGGGCTCGGGAACTTACTTTGGTGGCGAACATCGCGCGTGACCGAGAATATAACCGGATTTGGCGAAGGGGCGGGAGAGCGAACGACGAGTGACGCGACGAGCAATCAACAAACCCACTAAATTAGGAAGTGGCGTCGGGGCGCTATCCTAATAAGGAAAGCGGCGGGAACACTGCGGTGATGGCAACACAGGAAGAAGCGTCGGGAGAAGCGGCGCAGCCCGCGCTTGATACATATCGATGGCTTATCGCTGTCAATCCCATCGCCTACACACAGTCGCACGTTCGCACCAGCGTCCAAAGCGGCCCGCCCTTCCTTTTCCAGACACTTTCAGAGTCGGCCCGTGATCCCGCCAGTGATCCTTGTACTTCCTGTGTGAAACGCCTCGGTTTCTCGACAGCAGTATCTCCACCTGTCCCATAGATGTCCTAGTTCTATCGCACGACAGCCCCGCTAATGCTGACTAGACTTCCCACAGGCAGACTGTCTTTCACTAAGCTGTGTGATCAACATGGAAAGTTCCTCTGTCGCGTCGAGACTGACAGACTCAGTGGACACCAAGACGCATCATATCCGATCAAAACCCAATTTTGATTGACTCGGTCATGCTGTCGCGCTGAAACGGGTATGTAGCCAGTGGCCTGAATTCAACGAAGTAGGTATTATCGAAATACTAATTGCAGATTCCCAATACTGCATCCAGGCCTAGGGTCGCTCTGCATGGGGCGTAGCTTGTAAGGCAGCCCAAGGTCCGTGTTAGCAACGGTTTAGACGACTCACCTACATCCATTGCGGGCGTGGCCTCTGACAGTACCAGGCAACTTTTCACCTATTCAAAGTGTCCAATGTGAAAGGGCACGAACTAGACATATAGAGTGAATACTAGTCTATATATCAGTACAGTGGAGGGGAAAGTAGTGCTTACCTGCAGTCAAGTGAGAGGAAAGAAGGGCTCAGCGACAGCCCACTAAGCATGTTTGTACATGTTTGTCACCGCTCTGAGTTCACGCTGATTTTATTCGCAGTTCAAATTCTCCTAGACATCGGTCCAGAGGAACTGCCAGACCTCACCGGTGGTTTCAACCAGATCGGAAACATTTCGTTACACAAAGCACTTTTGGTGTGGTATATCAACGCCCGTGCACAACAAAAGGGGAGGTGGGTGTGCTCACTACGCCTCACTTGGACTTGTGGTAGATTTCGATGCAATCTGCCTCTTGAAGGCGGTCGCATTTTCCTTGGGTGTCAATGATGATGAGAGAGAAAAGTTGAAATGAGTGACTGTCAACCATTGACATTGTGGTCGGTCGGTCGGTCGACTTATCGACTCATCACCACGGTGACGAGGCCACCACTGGAGTTAGAGCCGCGAACTTGCGATTCGGAGAAGACTGGACCACCCCAACCAACATCGTTCCCCTTTTCGAGAAAACGTGCGGTGTCGGTTTTGGATTTTTCAGGGACCAGGGAAAGATGGTCGTGAGCTTTCATCACATCCTACCCGTTGGTATATACTCACATCTGGCTCATGAACCACAGA
>JBBPRA010000604.1:0-17605 GCA_038092775.1 Boletus rubescentipes
GCAAGGCAAGGCATGGCCACAACTTGAACTCAACACCCAAACCACGCCCCCCCACTCGCCAACTTGGCAAACACCCCCCGCTGCGCCACCAACGCCTCATACCGCCCCTCCTCCACCACCCGTCCCCCCTCGATCACCACCACTCGATCACACAACCGCATCACCTCGGGCTTGTGCGTCACCATCACCGTCGTCCGACCCGCCTTGGCACCCCGAATCGTCTCCAACACCGCCGTCTGATTCGCCCCGTCCAACGCCGACGTACACTCGTCGAGAATCAAAATTCGAGACGGACGCGCGAGCGCACGGGCGATTTGTAGACGCTGGGCTTGGCCCCCCGAGAGGAGCGCGGCGTTCTCGCCGACGGGGGTGTCGTACCCCTGGGGCAGCGACAGCACAAAGTCATGTACGTGGGCAGCCTGTGCGGCGCGTACGACGTCGGCGTCGGTGAGTTCCCCAAAGTGGCCATAGGCAATGTTTTCTCGGATGGTCCCGTCAAAGAGGTTGGGGGTTTGGGTGACGACGGCGACGTGGTTGCGGAGGTGGTGGACGTCCGTCCATTTGAGGTCGTGGCCGCCGATAGCGATGGTGCCCGAGGTGGGCTCGTACAGTCGTTGCAGGAGTGCCGCTACCGTTGATTTGCCGCATCCAGATGCGCCGACGAGCGCGACGCATTCGCCTTCTGCGACCGTCATGGAGAGGTTGTTGAGTACGGGCGTGTCGGTCTTAGTTGAGTACATAAAGGACACGTTTTCTAGGACGAGGTCGCCGGCGATGGGTGGGCGGCGGGTACCATGGGACTCGCTCGTCCCCTCGGTAGAAAGGGTCACGAGCTGGAAGAGGTCTGTCGTGGCTTGGACGCTCTTGGCAATCTTTTGCGTAAACGCCATGAGCTGGCTGCCAATCGTAACCGTGAACACGACGAGGTTGAGCACTTGGACCATCCGGAGATACGTATAGGTCCCGTTGGCAACGAGGACCGCGCCGACGTAGAACAAGAGCGCCTCCGCGAGGTAAATGAGAGCAGACGCGACACCATACGAGCAGCCTTCGACGAACGCGCCGCGAGAACCGGTGGAAAGACACGCAGACGTGGCCTTGTCAAACTGGGATTGCAAAACCGGCTCCAGGGACATGGCACGGATGCTACGAATGTTGAGGATTGTCTGTGTAGATGAAGGAAATAAGTCGCGGGAACGATCAACGGTAAACCGAGCGTACCTCGTAGTAGACCCTGGCAACTTCCTCGCGAGCACGCTTGTTCCGGACTTCACATTTAGCGACCAACCCCGCCTGAACGGCCATCACGCCGACAAAAACGGGGCCAATAGCGAGGCCCACGAGGGTCAATTGCCAACCCCACACCATCGCCCAAAGCAGGCCAACACTCATCATAGTCAGCACGACCACGAACTGGGCCATGACAACAGCCACGAGTGCCCGCGCGTCATCCGCATCTTCAATGAGGGTTTGTACAAGCGCGGCAGGGGAATGGGCGGGAGAGTCGAACCAAGCCTTGTCCTGCGCGAGCACGCGGGCGTAGGCGGTGTCGCGCAGACGGGTGACCCAGCGCATAGCAGACGTTTCCATCAGGAAATACTTGAGACCCATGAGGAGACCATCCACCGCTGCCATACCCAGGATGAAAGCGCCATACGAATTAATCGTGCTGGCGCCAGGGTTCGCAGAGACGGCAAACATGAGACGCGAAAGTAAAAAGGAGAATATGGGGGTCATGGCGCCGCTCAACAAGGCCGAAAAGAGACCGAAGAAAAGAAGGTGTTTGGCGGGAATCGTGGGGTATACGCGACGCAATGTTGCGATGAGACCGGGTGCCGCAAGTGGATCTGATGTCGAGTTCGACGGGGATGCTTGAGAAACTGGGGCCGCGCGAACGGTGTTGTGCCTCCTGCGTGTACGCTTTTCGCGTCTCCCGACAGCTTGTTCCGCGCTGCGTTTCAGGTTGAGTTTTTCCTTCTCGAATTCGTCGTCGTCTTCGACCATCGGCTGGGGTGGGGTAGTCGAGGCAAAAGGAGAGGTGAATGAAGGCACGCCGGGCGTGAACGGCAAACTCGTCCGACGACCGTCGTAGACGCGTGGGGGGGCGGTGGGCGAAGGGATCAAGATCGACAAACTGGAAGGTCTTCTGGGTCTCCCGGAAGCGCCACCTTCAAACCCGGCTGCCTGATTCAGAACAACGGGGGAGGAAGTAGGGAGCGGAGGAACTTGGTCCCCATTCGTCGTCTTGGTCAGCTCGGTGACGACGTCAAACATCCACCCCCCAATGGCCATCGTGACGGGGCGTACACCACTGAGAGTCGGAGCGAGGCTGTAGTGCTTATCCTTTGCATGTAAAGTCTCCCGCGCTTCTTCATCTTGGGACGCGAGGATCCCCGCGACTTCTTCGTATACGGGTGGGTGGACATCTGATTCATCTTGGTCGGCACAACCCCCTTGGCGCAACATCTTGCTCCACTCCCCATCAGCCTTTTCCAAATCCGCGCGGAATCCCTGTTCGGCAACACAGCCCTCGCACATGACATACACAAAGTCGTCCGCGTTGATACTGGTGAGGTCGTGCGTGATAATAATCGTAGTTTTCTTGACGCGTGAACGCCACGCACGGATCGCTGCAGTCGTTAGATGACGTGTCGGGGGGTCCAGCGCCGATGTCGATTCGTCTATACGCGCATATACCGTGAGTAAATCATCATCCGACGTAAGGTACAAGGAAACCCACCGAGAATCAAAACCTCGGGGTCGCGTATCCTCGCTCTCGCGAGTGCCAATCGTTGCCTCATACCCCCACTCAACACGACGCCGCCTTCGGCATCGGTACTCTCCCCGCTGCCAACCAGGATGGTTTCGTATCCTGCCTCGAGTCCCAAGACCCATCCTTCCAACATGGCAAGTCGACATGCTTCTTCTACTTCGGCACGGGTCACATCTTCAACGCGTCTCCCACTGCCGACGGCCCCGAGAGCAACGTTCCAGTGGATAGAACCCCTAAAGACTTGCGCGCCGACGCCGGCTGAGCCTTGAGTGACGCCTGCGACATGCTTTCGGACCCAGGCAACATCGAGATATCGCAAGTCTTGTTCGTCGAGGAGGACCTCGCCCTTGCCAAGCGCTGGGGTATAATAACCGAGAAGAATGGATCCGATGGTCGATTTACCGCATCCAGAAGCACCGACGATGAATGTCGTTTCGTGGGAAGGAAGGAACATGTCCACGTTGCGAAGAACGGGGACGGTTGGACGGGTTGGGTAGGAAAAGGTGAGGTCGGTGAGGGTGAAATCACCTGCAAAGCTAGGCGGCGTGATCCGACGAAGAGGTTGTGCCTTGCGGTGTTTGGCGACAGGGACCTGTTGAGAAGCAGAAATAACGGCGGAGAGTTCCGCGGCAGCCATCTTGCCCTTGGCCAATACGACCAGGAGGGGGACCATCATCTGGAGGTTACTGGTCGCGATCAAACACGCCCAAAAGACGCTCATGACGTCGCCGGGCGTGTTCTTTCCCTGGAGCACAAGGTGCGCTCCGTACCAGAAACCTTGGACGAACATGGCCATGGTAACGAACTGACTTGTACCGGCTGTGACACCCCAGATAGCACCGAGTGACTGAACGGCGACTGCGACACGGGAAAGGAGAGAGAGCTCGTAGGGAGCTGCATTGGCTGCTTTGACGGCGCCAATGTTGGACACGACGCGGGAGACAAGAGACGCTGCGTGAGCAATGAGGGATCTTTCTTGTGCGAGACGCGGTGTTGCAAACGCTTGAGAGAAACCTTGGATGAGAATGAGAAACGGGACTGCGGAGAGGATGACAAGGGTCAAGAGGGGTGACCAGAAGAATGCGAGTACGAGAGCGGTTAATGTCGTAGTTAAATATTGAACAAGTTGGCCCGCTGCAAGGGAAGACGCGGCGCGTACGTCGTCGGTTTCCCTGTGGCACGAATGAATACAATGTGGCACGATGAGACATGATGGAGCTTACCTGGCAAACTTGGCCATGAGGCCGCCGGCGCCGATGGGAGCACCCTCACCACCCATGTCCTGCACGTTGGTGGGATTGTCGCTTCCCATCTGTCGATCGAACCATTCCATTTGATTGTGCACGACTGCATGATATACTTTTCTTCTCAGTTCGATGACGTTCCATTCGCCGGTCCATATCCATAAACTGCTTGTGACGCTGCTCATGAGGAGTGCGCCGCAACCGAGCGCGACCAGCTCGAGCGCAGCGAGACCGACGCCATGGAGAAGCGCATCCTTTGCTGCTTGGGATGGATGTGGCGTGAGAGGGAATGCAGCGAATGCGTTGAACGACTGGCCGACGACGTAGGTCATGAACGGGGCGATGCCACCCGCTGCCACGGAAGATGCGATGGCAGGAGTAAGCAAGACGAGCTTCCGCCGGGGAGTGAGAAACGAAAAGAGCAACTTGAATGTCGGTGCGGGTGGCGGAGGAGGGTTGGGAATATCATGTACATCGGTGTCATCGTGCTTGATATCGAGAGAAGAGAGGGACGATGTTCGCACTGGGTCGTGGTTGTTCATCGCTGTCGCAGACGACGACGAGCAACTGCTGTAGATGGATGAAAGAGAAGAAGAAAGACGTGAAATTGACCTTTTCCATCTTCACTTTTGTTTTGTCTGTGAATGGACACTCGCGTTATTGTCCTCTCCAAGACAATAAGATATTGGATGAGGTAATCAGGTACGGGGCTTTTGCACAACAATGCACAAACAATGACCATACGCCGAGTTCTCATCACCATGCCGGCCGTACAAACATCACGTGACTCTCGTTCACTGCGACGATCTCACGGATGACGCCAAAGTCGCGTTTACCAATTTCCTCGCGAAGCAGAGCAAGACACTCCATCGCTGAGGACCTGGCCCCATTTTGAGTTTTGAGTGGCGAGGAGTTGGCATCGGAAAACGTTTCAGGTAGGGCTGGCTAGTTTCGCCAAGCCAGCTCGGTCCTGACGGTATCAACAGTTGGAGCACTTGATCAACCTCGTGCGTGTTCAGGATGGAAAAGTCTCTGCCGTCAAGATCGAAAAAGCGTATGTTGACACAGAGCATGGTCATCGATTCCGCGAACTGCTCGAAAATATTCGTGATAAGGTGCATGCGAACACCGAGTGTCACTTCTGAAGCAATGTTGACTCCGTTTACAGCTGCCCAACATGGACCTGGCGATCGACTCGAAAGCAGAAGGTCGAGTACTTGTCCCTTGGGAACACTTCCAATTTTCCAACCTCACGCTGCAAGGCTCCCCTGGTGTGCAGCCATCGCATTCCTTGTCTATCAGCTCACAATCCAGGCCATGCAGGTGACCCGTTGGAAGATTTTGCACCCGCCTTGCAAGGTCAAGGGACGCCTACCGACGCACTCGTCCTTCCGGTCGTCTGGCACGACAACTCTACAGCTCGTATCACAACCCGAACATCCAAAACCGAGACGTTGCCCTGGGGCACTTACAAGCTTCAGACGATCCTTGTCGAGACCATCGACGATGATTACAATTTTTGTGAAAACCCGTGGACTCGTTCCATACAAGGACACTTTCTCTGATTGGCGAATAACTCTGGTTCTCTCTCCCGTGTTTTCTCCTTCGAAAGCCAAGGAGTTTGTAGACATCAGGATACCCAGTCATTATTATCGGAGGCAATGCTCGGTATTCATATGCATATGATCCTGTTACCAGAGGTGTCAAGGAAATCGATTACGTGGGATCAAAAGAGCACCTCATGGTGCCACCAGAAGGAGGTAGCACGCCCCCGGGGTTCACGCCGACTTCCCAGTGACATAGGTATTTGTCATTTGCAAACCAATTATTGGGCTCACCACGCCTCGCTCAGATATCTCCGTAGGGCGCATGAGAGCGCCGCTCACAACATGACGATCGTGCATGCCTCGCCTTTGCGGTCCGACACCTTCATATCGACCACCGTCCCGGCCAAGGATCTCGACAACGACATCATGGACGTGGTGTCCATCTCTCCCGTTGGAGACTACTCCGGTGGCGAAGAGGAATTACCTAAAGTTTTCGCAGACTTGGTGCCACTTGGTGAACATTGGTCGTACAAATACCTGATCAAGCCGGACGGAATGTCCTACTCTGTACGGTTCACGGCATTGTTGGCGTCGGATAGCGCAACGATCAAGTCGATGGTGTACAGGGAGTACTTTTCGGATTGGATGCAGCCGTGGTGTGTGCTCGTCGTTCTCCGGATTCATCTTGGTGCCTCGAGGACTGACGTTTGCCTTCTCAAGTTGTATTATATACCCCTCTCGCCTTCTTATTCAGAAATTTACAACATTCATGCGTATTTCTCCGGGCCGTCGGCGTCAAGGATGGACGCTGTGAGCGTGACGGTGCGAAGATCAGCTCATTGGGAGGCAGTCCACGAGGAGAGAGACGCGCAACTCCGACAGATTGCGAGGGCTGGGAAACAATAGAAACAAACGCTCGGCGCACAGTCGACATGGAAGGTGCGTGCACTGTACGTCTATCGACTCTGCTTGGAGTATTGGCGGCTTTGGGCGGATGATCGAGACGCGATGAGTTTTGTGCTCTGATGTTCTAGTCCTTGATATGGTCAAGGTTGTCGACTCCTTTCAAGTTGAACTTGGTTCAATCATATATGTTTCCATACCCGCATACATCGTGTACCATTACATCATACTGCCAGATAGACTTTCATAGCTATCTGTATTTTTCTGATGATGTTTGCGTTCTGAGCTTGAACTTCCGATTGGCGATTAGTACGACTCCAAGTCCGAGTCGGACTTTGAGGGTCGCGCCTAGGTTGGCAAGGATTCAGCACCAAGAACACGAGGAAGCGATTCTACGCATCTTGGTCGCAATCTCTCTCCATCCATCCCTTCCTTGTCGCCCCAACGCAGCAAGCACACGGAAAATGAAGTTGTGCATTTTAAGAACCTTCGACATAGTCCTGGAACGACCACATTAGGGGTAGGTCTACGGTCACTCAATACCGTGTATATCCGTTGGATTTATGCTACTCTTGGGGCCATCCAGGGATACAGGGACACTGCGTTACGACGAAAGACTAGTATCTGAGAGGTTGGTTAGTCGAAATGTCGATGTCGTCGTGAGCACCTTCTGTCCTAGCTTAAAAGAGTGGGCGACCGATTCCATTCCAAGGTCAGCTCAAGAGCTTATCCGTCGCTTGACAACTCAGAGACGAACTTTGCTTTTGAGCCAGCAAGTTGGGGTTTACCCCCGAAGGATAGGGCTCCTCCTTGAGGAGAGAATATCAATATCAACATCACGAGCGGTCGCGGGTGCTTCCGATAAGACGTCCATTTTTGGGGGTGGCTGTCGGAGCTGCTGGTCCAAATTGTGTGTGCGCGTTGCGATAGAGGATTGGCGTTATCTTAGCTGACCGCTCTTATGTACGTTGTAGAGATCGAAGTCTTCTTCCGTGGTCCGTCCTTTCATGGGAGGCTGGTGACTTTCACCAGAAGCATGGAAGATACATACAGGCCCACATGCCGCTCCTCCGAGAAAACCCCCTGGGTTCCTTTCTGCCCTGACAAAAACCAAGACCCCGTCACGACCGAGCCCACCGACGTGTAGGCGCCATCCACACAAGAGATAGACAACTTTGGCATTCTCAGCATCTCCTCTTCAAACTCAACTACTCAAATCTTGTTACCAACATGGATGCACTGAATGGACGCGCTTCGGCCGACCGCGAATGCTTGCGTCGCGGAGAAGACGAGAATGTGCAGAACCGTCAATGAACACATTGTTTCGGCTGGTGAGGGTGCATTTTTACACTGTATTTCCGTTCTCGGAGATGCCATGTCTTTTATGTGTAGAGGAAGACAGCCATGCATGCCATCCCAAACCACTTCAACGAAATGGTGGACGTCAGCATCATTCTGATGTTGAATCAATTTTATATCCTTATGGTTGCACTAGGTGGGTATGCTCATATCTCGACTTGTGACCATTGGATCTTGATAGATGTTTCCCTTTGTACTCATAACTTGAAGGGCTAGGCATATGTCGACAGTGTCATTGGTTGCGTGAGGGCACGAGCCAAGAGATGGTAAAGGAAGCTGTGGCAGAGGTGATACTTGCAGCCTGTTAGGTGGTCAACATGGGCACTGGCATGCATAAGGAGGAAGAATATGATGTGATAGGTGACAAAGACCACAACTTACTCAGTACTATGATGGAGGCCAGGCATTGTACAGGCATGGTTTCCTTCCCCTTTCAAATAAATTTTATGATATTCCTTCTACTTTGTTCCATCAGGGTTGGTTGGCTTGTCATCTGCTCAGCTTCCTGCTTCATCTATTAGCAGATGTCAGTATGTACATTGTCTTTTCTTGGCTCACTGGATAGGTTGTCATAATTTTCTACAAAGCTTCATTACTTTTGTGATATATACATATATATTTCTTTGTTATTACCTTATTTATTGTCCCATAGAACCACTTTCCATGGTGGATGATTCATGCAGTACAGTTCTTTGGAGTAAATACAGTATCATTGCACAACATTGTATGATGAAGCAACTGAGCAAGCTATCTGGTGAAGGACCATGTTACTGATCTTAGCAAGAAGTGTAGAGTGAGGAAATATTTGCCACTACCCACTAAAGGGCTGTAGACAAGGTAAAGAGATGATGAAGGGAAAGGGTCAAGTCTATCTTGCTTGGGGTACTTGCCACACTGGCTTGCAGGGAAAAGACCAAGAGAACTTGACTGGAGTTCTCTGGTGGCAACTTTGGCCTTTATATACTACTACAGTGTTTGTACATGTGTATACTAGATCTCCGATCAGAGATAAGA
The DNA here is from genome assembly GCA_038092775.1 of Boletus rubescentipes. Taxonomy (NCBI): domain Eukaryota; kingdom Fungi; phylum Basidiomycota; class Agaricomycetes; order Boletales; family Boletaceae; genus Boletus; species Boletus rubescentipes. The sequence continues at coordinate 8,841 of JBBPRA010000604.1, forward strand.
GGAACTATTGCTACTGGTCCAGCAAAGTATAGAGATAAGAGAGAGAATTGCTATAGGGCCAGCACTGCTGTGAGTCACTCTGAGTCAGAGATAAGGACAAGCACAGCCATAGAATGGAAGCAAAGCAGGGATTAAAAGGCTGTGCTTAGGGAAAAAGATTTATCTGATGAGTCAATGTAAATGAGTCATGCACAGTGTGGAAAATAGAAGCTGTGTTTAGATGTAAGGCGCTTGGGAGTGGTGCAAAGGAGAAAAATGACTAAGTCAAAAAGAGAGAAATAATAGCATTTGTAACATATGATATTCCTCAAATCATTGAGGTAAACTAGTACACCAGCAAACAATGGCCCTTTGATTTAATCATCCCTACAAAGAGCACATATTCTGAATGAAACCACAAGAGTTGAAGTAACATGAATTGTTGTGTAAAAGAACTTGCTTAGAATGAGAAAACTCTCTAGGAATGCTTCCATAATCCACGGATTTTGTCTGAAATGGTTTTCTTGACCTTGCCAGCTTTCATTGGATTGTTGGTCAAAGCAGGATGATCTGCAATATGTAAATTAATACTGAATTAAAAGTCAAGTATGAACCTACTCAATGGATTCTTCCAAACAATTTGAATGATTTCTTCACATAATAAGCTAGGATTTTCATCACATGATTTGATGGCCTGTTGCACAGCTGAGACAATTATGGTAGGGTGAGAGGACATGATAAATTGCTTAAAGGAAGCAGTGAGGTGATTTCCTTGTTTGTCTTTATCCCAAGGATAAAAAGAATTGACTAAGATCAGAAGGAGTGCTAAAATAGATGACTGAGTGAAAATAGTTCATTGATAATAAAAGAAAGAAAGAAATACAAGCAGAGAGAATGCAAGCTTTTTGGATATCAGAGCCTGCACACTATAATCACAGAAATTAATTGAGTAAAGTAAAGAGGACACAAAGCTAACCAAAGACTTGAGTGATTGTTGGATATGATCCACTTGCAAAGTCTTGAACTGAAAATTGATGATAAATTAAATATGACAAGTAAAGAAATTGTAAGCATAAATCACTTACATCCTAAGATAAGAATATAATGAATATGTTGAAAAGAGATAGATAAATGATGTGGAAGGAACATACCAGCTAAGATGAATTAATTGTAGTGTCAAATAAATGGAAAAGTACAGAAAATGTGAATATAAGAACTTACACACTGTTAGCATGTAAGAATGGCAATAACAATAAGCATGAATACAAAGACACAAACACTATAAATACAGTAACTCACATGCTGTTAGAGAATAGGAATAAGATACATAGGTGCAAGCATGGATGCAAGAACACCAAGACTGCAGACATATGTAGTAACTTACAAGCTGTCAGAGCACAGGAAATGGGATAGGTATATGTAAGCATGGATGTATGGACACCAACACTGCAGATATAGTAACTTACAACCTGTCAGAGCACAGAGAATTGGATAGGTGTGAGCATGGATGCAAGGACACCAACACTGCTGACACAGTAACTTACATTCTATCAAAGCACAGGGAATAGAATAGGTATGAGTATGGATGCAACATTGCAGACACAGTAACTTATCAACTGTCAGAGCACAAGGGATGGGATAGATATGAGCATGGATGCTAAGATACCAAGACTGCAGACATAGTAACTTACATTCTGTTAGAGCACAAGAAGTGGGATAGGTGTGAGCATGAATGCAAGAGATGCAGAAACTTACATCCTGTCAGAGCACAGAGAATGGGATGGATGTAAGCATGGATGCAAGGACACCAAGACTGCAGACACAGTAACTTACAAGCTGCCAGAGGACAGAGAATGGAATAGGTGAGCATGGATGTAAGGTTACCAATACTACACACACAGTAACTTACAATCTGTCAGAGCACAGGAAATGGAATAGATGTGAGCATGGATGCAAGGACAGCAGCACTGCAGATATAATAGCTTACCCACTATCAGAGCATAGGGAAGAGAATAGGTGTGAGCATGGATGCAAGGATACCAACACTACAGGCACAGTAACTTACAGACTGTCAGAGCACAGGGAATGGGATTGGTGTGAGCATGAATGCAAGGACATCAACACTGAGGACATAGTAACTTACAAACCGTCAGAGCACAGAGAATAGGATAGGCATGAGCATGGATGCAAGAACATCAGACACAGTAACTTACACCCTGTCAGAGCACAGGAAATGAAATAGATGTGAGCATGGATGCAAGAACACCAAGACTGCAGACAGTAGCTTACAAGATGTCAGAGCACAGGGAATGGGATAGATGTGAGCATGGATGTAAGGACACCAAGACTACAGACACAGTAACTTACACCCTATCAGAACATGGGGAATGGGATAGGCATGAGCATGGCTGCAAGGACACCAACGCTGCAGACACAGTAACTTACCTCCTGCCAGAGCATAGGAAATGGGATAGGTGTGAGCATGGATGCAAAAACACCAAGGGTGCAGACATAGCAACTTACAGGCTGTCAGAGCACAGGGAATGAGATATGTGTGAGCATGGATGCAAGGACACCAACACTGCAGGCTGTTACGATTCTCTTCTTGGGTAGTGCTCTTTTCCTCATCTCCTCTTTTCGTGCTACATCTCCTTTCCCGGGATCCCTCTGTTATGCTTACCATCACTATCTCCTCATCCTGGGAGCCCTCACATTCACTGTATGCGCCCTTTAACCCCTACACCGTTCCTTGCATTACTACCGGACAGGGGGACTCTTTACTTATCTCTTCTTAGTCATGGATGATTACTCCTTCAGCCAATTCTCTCGTATCTGCTGTGTGTTCCTCTTACTCATCCTTCCTTCCATAATGTTCCATGACCTTCCATTCTTACTCAGCAGAACATTCTACTTAGTTCTGTCATGTTCTTTCGCTTACTCAGCAGATCTCCTCTCAAGTATATAAGTCCACACATTTGTACTTATTCTACACTCTTGATCTGTGCAATACACGCGTCGCATCTCTCTAGTCTTGAGTCACTTGCTCCAAGGCCTAACCCGCCTTTGCCCCTAGTTCACCTTGTCGCATCAGAGCTCGTCAAGCTCTCGATTATCTCTACAAGTCTATGTCCTACTTTGAAGGACTCTTTGCTCATTTACCTCTGCTTGCCTCTATAAGTCTATGTCTTACTTGGAAGGACTCTTTGCTCTCTTTCCTTGACCACCTGTGACGCTCGTGTAACAAAAGATCAAGAGTGTCCATCTGTCCCTCCTATCCAGGAGCAGGACATCACCCCATTAGACATTTCCCACTGTAACACCTGAAGGGGCTTCTCTGCCCACCCAGACTCTAGTGACAAGGAAAGCCAACCCCTCGACCCCAGCCTCTTACCCACATTGTTCACACCCACAGTGCCCACCCGACCCTTTGGCATCAGGAGACAATCCACCCCTAGTAACCCAGTACCCCCTAGACCACCTACCCCAATGTCATCTTCCACCCCCGAGTTTAAAGCGGCCCTCCCTGCTGACTTCTCTGGTGATCCTGCGGATTCCATACGCTGGATCAAGGCCATGAGGGCCTACTTCGCTATCAACTCCAAACTCTACTCCACTGACGAGATCAAAATCATGACTACCCTGAATAAGATGAGTAAGGGTAGAGGCATTGATTTCTCCGAGATGTGGTATGATAGAATGTCCAACACTGCCATCGATGCCAAAGAAAAGACCTTTGATAAATTCGCTGAAAACTTCGAAACCACCTTCTACCCCTTCGACATCAAAGCCACCGCCTGCTCCAACCTTGCTAAACTTGCCCAAAAGACCTTCTGAGAGGAAGATGGGACCTTCAATGATGGATTCCAGAAATTCATCACCGACTTCCAGAACCTTGCCACCAAAGCAGGGATCTCAGACGAGACCACCCTCATTGATCACTTCTCCCTCAGGATTGACCAACAAATCGCCACCATGATTCTCTCCATGTCCTCCATCCCTACCATGTTACACGAATGGATTGAGAAAGCCAAAACCTTCCACATGCAGAAAATGCGCATCGCAGCCATCAGAGGGAGAAAGGGAAACCCATCCTTCTTTACGTCCAGGAATTCCCCCCCTCATGACCTGAATGCCATGGATGTTGACACTGTCTCCCTAACCAAGTTGACCCCAGCAGAACGAGCTCGCTGCATCAGGGAGAAACTGTGCTTCAGATGCTGAAAGCCTGGACACAGTGCCAGTGAACACAACCAGTCCACTCCCTGTCCCCAGAACATTCGCACCACTGATACTTCCAAACCCACAAACTCCATGCCTCAGCCCAGCATCAATTCCACTCCCCCAGTCTCTGCCATTGAAGTGTATGTCCAAATCCTGAAGACGCAGGGGAAGGACAAAGCCAAAGTCCTCCAAACCCTGGAACTATGCTATGAAGACCCCCCAGAGAACATAGCATCCATAGAACTTGAGGATTTTTAGCTCAGGAAGAACCATCAATGTACTCTTCCCATATTGTGAACCATGTAATAACAGCTCTTCCCAATGAAAGGACCTTGCGCATTCCCATCAGGCTGTCTAATGGAACACAAATCATTGAAACCACTGCCCTTGTTGACTGTGGAGCAACCAGAAACTTTATTGATATTGGCCTTCTCTGTCTCCTCGAGTTACCCCTAGAGAAACTACCTAAATCCATCATTGCCAATAACATTGATGGAACTGCTAATGCCAAAGGAACCATCTGATGGAAGGCCCACACCAATGTTCTGTTCAAAGAGAGAATGGAAAAACTCAAACTCATGGTTCTCAGCCTCGGACGCAGACAAATCATCCTAGGGATGCCCTGGCTGAAGAAATGGAACCCCACCATCGATTGGAAGAGAAACACGATGACAATACCCAAAACCCCCCTCACAACTGAAACCACCTCAGTCCCTCAACAATATCTTGTGCACTGGCTAGGCATTGATGCCGATACTAAGATCAACAAACGCCTCAGGAAGTGCGAGTTGTGGAAGGAGAACGAGTCCATTAACAAGATTACCATCTCCACCCAGATCGCCCAACAAAGCACACCCTCGGAGACCCCCATGCCTGACTGGTGTACCAACTTCTCAGATGTATTCTCAGAACAAACCCACGCCAAATTACCACCTCATCACCATGACAACCATACCATCAACCTCCAACCAACATTTACCCCCCGTATTGCCAAGATCTATCCACTGTAATCCAGCCAAGCTGCAAACCTGCAAAGAGTTCATTGATGAACACCTGAAGACGGGACGGATCATACCCTCCAAATCTCCCCAAGCTTCCCCGTTCTTTTTCATACCCAAAAAAGACAGTTCTCTATGCCCTTGCCAGGACTACCAATATCTTAATTCCCACACCATCTGGAATGTGTACCCTCTACTGCTTATCCCTGAACTCATCAATGACATGAAGGACGCCACCCTCTTCATGAAGTTCAACATCAGATGGGGCTATAACAACATTCGCATTCGTGAAGAAGACCAATGGAAAGCTGCCTTCATCACACCCCTGGGGCTTTTTGAACCAACAGTGATGTTCTTTGGGTTCTGCAACACGCCGTCTACATTCCAGGCCTTCATGAACCACATCTTCGCCAACATGATAGCTGAAAAGTGGCTGAAAATTTACATGGACGACATCGGTATCCACACCAAAGATGACCTTACCCTCCACCATGAACAGACTCGCCGTGTTCTTCAACGACTACGGGAACATGGACTTTCCCTCAAGATCTCCAAATGTGTCTTTGATGCCCCACGAATGGAGTTCCTAGGGATGATACATAATTGGTCAAGGGAAAGTTGAGATGGACCCAAAGAAACTGGACGCCATTAGATCCTGGAAACCCCCCACTTCTGTCAAAGCCATACGATCTTTCACAGGATTTGCCAACTTCTACCGCAAATTCATATTGAACTTCTTGAATGTTGTCGCACCCCTTAATCTCCTCACTTGAAAGAATGAGCCCTGGGTGTGGACAAGACTACAACAAAACGCCTTCGACACACTCAAACAAATATTCTCCTCTGCCCCAGTCCTCTTAATCTCCAATGTCACCTGTCCCTTCACCGTTATGACAGTCACCTCCCTCCTCGCTGCTGGAGCTGTACTTATGCAGGCTGATGACAATGGAGACCATCACCCCTGCACTTACTTCTCCAAAACCTTTGCACCGGCTGAATGAAACTATGATATTTATGACCGAGAACTCCTTGCTGTTATCTTGGCTCTGGATGAGTGGCGACAATACCTTCAAGGCACCACCCATCCAGTCACTGTTATCACCAATCACAAAAACCTGTCTTACATTAAAGATCCCAGAAAACTATCCTGCCAACAAGCTCATTGGTCCTTATTTTTACAAGACTTTGATATCTGTTGGCAGATCACACCTGGCACTCAGATGGCACCTGCTGATGCCCTTTCTCGAAAAGACCTCATCGATACTGCTGACGACAACGTTGATGTTGCCATTGTCCCAGACCCGGTGGTCATCCAGGCCCTTGACCTCTCCCTCGCACGCCATATCCAGTCCTCTTCCTCTTCCGATCCCCTTGTTTTGAAAGTGATCCAAGCCGTGCAGGATGGCTCCCCTCTATTCCCTCATTCAGCCCTCACTGACTGGACCTTTGAGGACGGCCGCCTCTACTTTAAAGGACAGATGTATGTGCCACCGGCAGCCCGCCGCTCCCTTGTTCACTCTTTACATGAGTTCCCCACCTCTGGACATGCAGGGTGCTTCCACACCAAAGCCATCATCAAACGTGACTTCTGGTGGCCCAGTTTGTCCTCCTTTGTCAATGCCTTTGTCTCAGGCTGTGCCACATGCCAGCAGAACAAAGTAAACCATCATCCCACATGTCCTCCCTTGTCTCCCATCCCTTCTTCCTCATCCCTCCCATTTCGGCAGCTCTCCATTGACCTCATCACTGATCTCCCCCCATCTGCCAGCCATGATTCCTTGATGGTCATGGTTGACCACGGCCTTACGAAGGGGGTAATCCTTGCTCCCTGTTCCAAAAACATTGATGCTGCTGGCATTGCCCAACTTTTTCTTTCCCACATCTTTAAACGCTTTGGTCTCCATGATTCCCTTATCTCTGACAGAGGTCCGCAGTTCACCTCTGCATTTGCTCGGGAACTTGCACGATTACTTCACTATGATGTTCGCCTTTCAACCGCCTACCACCCTCAAACAGATGGGCAAACCAAACAAGCCAACCAAGAAATTGAGACCTATCTCTGAATCTTCTGCACCAATAACCCCCAGAAATGGTCGGAACTCCTTACTACAGCTGAATTCCACCACAACTCCACTCCTCATAGTTCCACAAAAGTCTCCCCCTTCTCTCTCATGATGGGATTCGAACCCCGTTCCTACCCTCCATTCAGAAAAACATTCCTCCCAGCCCTGGAAAACTGTCTCTCTTCCTTGGAAGAAGTCCGAAAAGAAGCCCTTGCAGCACATGATTCTGTCCAACAGATCATGACTGAGCGCTCCTCCCAAAGATTCACTCCATGGAAAGTTGGAGATAAAGTATGGTTAGAAGCTACTCACCTCCGCCTTCACTACCCTTCCAAGAAACTCACTCCTAAATGCCACGGTCCATTTGAAGTTACTCAAGTATTATCCCCCCTTACTTACTGTCTACGCCTACCTCCCACATGGAAAATCCATGATGTCTTCCATGCCACCCTCCTTTCCCCTTATTGAGAAACTGACACACATGGACCCAACTTCTCCTGACCCCCTCCTGACATGATTGATGCCGAAGAAGAGTATGAAATTGATCAGATCGTAGCTCACTGTGGCAACAGCAAAAACTGCCGGTACCTGACTGCATGGAAAGGTTATCCATCATCGGAAAACACCTGGGAACCTGAGTCCAATCTCCAACATGCTCCACTTCTACTTAAAGCATATAAGAAACTATGAAACCTACAGTGAAATCCCAGTAAATGATCCACGACCTCCTCTTCCTCGACTCCCCAGAATATGTCTTTCCTATCGTCATCTCTCTCCTCCTCCTCTCTGTCTTCGCCCAACAACTCCCCAATTCGTACCAGGCCTGTGCAGCCTACCTGTCTACCCATCTTCTATGCACGCATTCTCTACGCTGCCATCCTCATAAATCCTGTCCTCATGCGCGAAATTGAGGAAATGCCCCTCTTCATTGAGAACACCATATCTCAGGAACTCATACACCTCTTTCATGATACCACCATGGCTCAGAACTACCACTTCCTCTCCACCCCCTCAGACTTACTGTACCTGCTGAATATGGCGTTCTCTTGAGACTCACACTTGCATGCATCCCTGAACGTACTTTATCTCTTCTTCACCTTCACGGTTTTCATACTTTCATAACTCGTATTTCCCCCACTCTTATTTACCCCACCTTTCATCGTATCTTTTTCACTATGTCCATGGGAGAAAGAGACCATTACATCACCCAAGCCGAATTACTTCACCCTCATCCAGACTCTCCCCCTTTGATGATTCCCCCTCCATCCTCCTCCGTGAATACCTCCATCGTTGAACTCCATGCCCAGATTTCCTCTCCTCCTCTCTTGGAAACATCAGAAACCCCTATGGCAGTCGAATCCACCATCTCTTCTGACAGAATTGACATAGATGCCAGAACACTTATCCAGTCCTACAACATCACACTCCCCTCAGGCCAACACGTTCTCAGCTCCCCCACTTGTGTCCTTCCGGATGTCATTCCCCACCAACCTGCCAACCCCCT
>JBBPRA010000605.1:0-17581 GCA_038092775.1 Boletus rubescentipes
CTCAGGCACGTCCTTGTGATCCCCGCGTACTGCAGTGTCTACCTCGGTCGATTTACCCCCTGCCACACTGATGTGTTGGCATCTCCCCCACTCCTTACTCGATGAGATAGCATCCTTCTTTTACTTCCGACCACCACTACATCTCCGCAGCTGTAGCACTACGGTATTGACTACTTATTTCTGAATTAGGATGTAATCTTATTACGCAGTGTCGTGACTGTAACGCGTCTCGCTCCTTGAGTCATGAGACGTGTAACAAGGTCCAGGATTGTCTTGCTTTTTGTCTCCTATTGTCCTTCGCTCCCAGGTAGCCTTATAACTTGACCAGAACCATCTACCGCCAAAATTTTACCATTGTCGTTGTCCGACTGGTCGAGCAGCGAGCTCAAGACAGGCGAGGGGCTGAATCTCGTCCACTTCGAATTCCAATCTCTTCTTATCGCCACCATCGTGACCGTGGTCCAGTTATCTGAACGACGCTCGTCGCAATGAAACGTGGCTTCTTGAACACGCCCCGCTCAAAGAGGGTGATCGAAGAGGCGTACGCGCCACGACCCCCTGGGCCTGACCCCTCACGCAAGCCCAAACTTTCTTCACATACATCAAGTCGTCGCACACAAGATGGCGGCGCCAAAGCTACGGCTGCTCCAGATGCGATGGACATCGACTCGGTCGAGGATACGTAGGTGTCGTCGTGTTATCGCGTACACCTGAGTCTTCTGATACGTGTGTGGGACGCTATTAGTGTCCAAGCTGAGAGACCCCCCGAGGGCAACGATCCCAAGGGAAAAGGCAAGGAAAGGGTCGTTGACATGGACTACGTGCTCGTCATGTCTGAATTAATTACAAACCCTCGGTTCTCTGACGCTTTCGATGCAGCACCGAAGCCAAGGATCCCAAGGGAAAAGGCAAGGAAAAGGCCGTCGATACGGATGACGATGACATAGATATGGACAAGTTTATCGACAAGGAAGAAGAAGATCCGTACGTCATACCCCTCCCATCCTGTGCATTCATACACCACTCATGACCACATCGCTGCAGTTTTGTTTGTACCATTCCACTTAGACCCCCTCCCCCTCGACGCCCCGGTTGGGGCCGCGCTCCTGAAGAAGAGTTTTTCCACCGTGTCCCTCCGTCGCACGGTAGCCAGTACAGAAAACGCGCTGTATTCTGCCAGTGGCCGCGCGATCCAAACGGAAAACCCCTCTTGCCAAACGACAGCGTCAAGGGTACGCTGTCGCCCGACGGGTACCCATGGGGTGCAACGCTGTACGACTTTTACCATGTCAACAGGTTGCCGGGGGTCGCTGGGTTGATGTCAGTCGTGACTGGAGTGCGGCATGCGCGGCAGTGAGGGAGCTGGGAGAGTTGGATGCCGCCGCCGCTGAGATCGAGTGGGCCATGTCGGAGGGCAAGCCGAGGATTGAAGGTGTCGCGGATACGGAGGAGTTGATCCGGTGTATCGACACGAGGTTGCAGGTGATACCTTTGTTTGGTGGGGAGCAAATGTGGCTACAGGACGCGGAACAAGACGGGGGAGATGGACAACAAGACGGGGACGACCACGATGAAAATGAAGATGAACAGGCTTCAGAACATGACGATGGAGCGAGGGTGGAGCGCGAGGCCGTGAACGAAGGCGTGAAGCCCGCTTTTATTGCAGCCCCACCGACGATACCCATCACGTCGCCTTTCCATCCCAGTCACTACCCTAAACCATGGCCGTTTATTCCCTTTAAAAATCCTAGTACGTCGATTCTTCTCCAGGAGCGCATTCCGTTATATTAATTACCGCAAACGCTCTACGTCCACGATCCATTCTGCTTGCTCCCTGCCCGTGAATGAAGATTCAGTGACACCTCGTGGACGTTTCACATGTCTCCGCTGTGTCTGGATACTTGGCATACGAAAGGATGGGTGGGGGCAGCATGACGAGCTGCGAGAGATGGTTGGGAACCCGCAGAGGGACGACCAACGGCGGACTCGAGAAAACTGGATCCACCGAGCAGATATAACACCATTGATCCTTGAGAAAGTATAGTGACCTCGGACCTCGCTGTGTGCGTGCACCATTCTGTGATGGGGATGCAGGAACGGCTCGTTTGTGGCTTGGGCGCCAAATGTCAGTTATATTAAAAGCAACGTGGATGCAATGCGGCGAAGACGCACCTTATCTATTAACTCCCACTATTGCCCTGCTAAAGTGTGTCGCTGAAAACCACTTTGACGATGACTGGTGGGTATTGACAAGATGGAGGGCGCGTTGACGCTGATTATTCGACAAGAACACCGTGTCCCACGAATTGAAATCGACGTTGGTAGCAAGGTATATGCAGTGACGTTCTCAGCGAATGGCGAGTATCTCTTGAGCGGTGGTCTAGGGGGGGTTCAAGTGTGGCGAGTGGAAGATGGGACACAAGTGGCAAGAATGGAAACGAGTCTAGTCCGCTGTCTCGCTGTGTCCAAGGATGGCAGATGGATCGCAGCGGGGACATGCTTGGGCGACGTCTTTCTGTGGGATGCAAAGACACACAAACAAATCTTCAAGCACAAGCCTTCGGATGATTACCACACCATCAGCGGAGTCGACTTTTCGCCCGACTCGACTCGATTCGTCTCTGTATCGGATAACAAGACAGCCTCCATCTGGGACATTCCAACTAGCAAGCGAGTACAAACACTCCTCCATAACAATTATTTGATGGCAGCGAAATACTCGCCGCAGGGCGATCGAATCGCAACAGCCACCGAAGATTCCCTTCGAGTCTGGGACAGCAAAGATGCTCGCTCGCTCCTGGACATCGAAGCAGGTGTGACCCCGTACTACAACGCTGGTCTCCTCTGGTCCAACAAACACCTCTTCGTCATTTCTGGAAATCGTATCCAGCAAATCGATGCATCTACAGGATCAGTAGTCTGGAAATGGCCATTTCCAAATAGCAGCCTTTTCTCGTGCATTGCCGTGCCGAAGCACGGGCAGTTTATCGCATGCTCTGCAAACCGTACCGTCACATTTTGGGACACGTCGCATGCCCAGCTCGGTCACATCCAACACCCTCAGCCCATAGGTTCCATTGCACTCTCTCCGGATGACAAATTTATCGCAATTGGTGGGGATGGAGGGAAAGTCAATCTGTCCTGCATTACTGTAAGTGTCTTATTTCGTTCGATTGTGGGGCATACAAGCAACTCTGATCTATTTCCACATAGAATTTGATCCCTTTGTCTCGTCTACACCCAACATTCGAGGAACCGGTCATTCAGATCGATGACACCGCGCTCAATTTATGGAAGTTCAATCAGCTCGCGGACGCGGACGCATCGTTGACCGAAGCCATCCGCAACTCTCAGAATCCGGGTCATCATGCACTCGCTAGTCGAGCTCTCGTGCGGGCACGTCTGCTCCAGTGGGATCAGGCCATTGCCGATGCTACAGAGGTGTTTCTTCATCTCCTCTTGCACGCGCTGATACTAATTCACACAAGTCCATCAAAATTGAACCATCCGTCATTGGCTACATCGCAAAGGGTATGGCGCTTGCTGGAAAGGGGGAAAAGCACAAGGCATATCGGGCATGCGATATCGCATTTGAGCGCTTCCATTCAACTCACGTTACATTTCTTCTTCTGTTCAAGGTGTGTACCTCGCATGATTCTTGGTTGCGCTAAGCCGGTCATATGGGTTAGGCTATCATTGTGTTTATGGCCGGAGAGCACGACGACGCGATATCCCGTGTAGACGACCTCATCGATACAGTGCACTTCAACTCAACATGCCACGTGGTTCAGGCACGTGTATAGCGCACACACACGATGAATATCACCACTGACGTTTCTAACAGGCATACATGCTTCTTCTCCTTGGGCACTCACGCATGGAGCGTGGTGACTTCAACGGTGCAATACAATTGTTCGAACGTGCGCGAGACCAAACCCGATACGACCCAAGTCAAACACTGTCGACGGTCTCACTGGTGAGCAATCTAATGGCCATATTGTAGTGTACTGAAACCTTTCGCAATCTTTAACAGATATCTGGATGGAAGTTTGATGAACTCAACATCACGGTTCGACAGCGTATTTGTGACGCCCTGCACGCCGCCGGTCGCATCGAGGAGGCAGGCGAGGCCCTACTGAATACAGTGAATTTCTCCGATGAAGCCGTCTATATGGCCGATCCCGTCGTTGCCTGGCTCTCTGGTGAATTATATTGCCCTGTTTCTCCGCCATTCATTCGACGCCTTGCAACAGATTTCATGCAACAATGTCTCTCCACCGAAAACAGTGATGACACAAATCTCTTTACGCCGCTATTGAGAGTGTGGGCGAAAATACAATTGAGAGACAGTTCCTGGAATGATGCCTTGGCTGTTGCTCGTAATGTGAGTATCTCCTTTTGTTCTGGAATCCCTCCTTGGCTTGACACTCCGTTCTCCTCGAGTTTACTACCCCAAGATTCATGATTTATCGGGCTCTCTGCGATCATCTCGAAATACTCGGCCAAATAATCGCTGCGACTGAATGTTTCCACCAGATGGATAGCGAGTTGGGGGAGGAGGTAAAGCTACATGCCGAGCATGCAGAATGGGTTGTTGGTGAGTGTTCTTGTATACCGTGTTGGTATAGTCGTTTATCTGTCTGCTTCCTTCTAGATTTCAGGCAGCGTCTCTTCACGAAGCTAGAACATCTTGGAGATACCGCAATGAATGCCCAGCGACTTGATGAGGCGATTTCCGCATATTCATCCGCACTTTCACTCGAGCCAGCTGCACCATCCGGCCTCCTTATCGAACGAAGCAAGGCGTACGTAGCCATGAGTTCATGGGAGAAGGCTTTAAATGATGCAAACAAGGTGTGTTCATTTGCCTTGCGCTAGTTCGATCTTGTCGACCCAAGATCATTAGGTGATCGCGCTCGACCCATCGTCTCCTTGGGGCTACGAAAGGAAGTATGCAGCTTTACACGGGGCAGGACGTTATGACGATGCCATAAACACATTCGAGGCGATGCTTTTGAAGATATCGCAGTCGCCTGATTCAGATATCCATGGTGGGTACATCGACATCGTACCGAGTTTATCTAATTATCTTGTGTTGTAGACCATCATCGAGAATATGTAAACCCAGAACAGACCAAGGCAGCCATTCATGCGTCCGTTGAGCACGCGATCCGGGATTCCCCGCAGGTTCTCGTTCACACTCCTACCGGTCGCCTCCTCGACAAATCCCAGCAAGCGCGCTCGTTCGAATCACAACCAATCTATCGGGAGCTGATTTCTTCCATGACCACACATATTGATCATGCCCGCATCGAGCGTGAGGTGGCAGAGTACTACCGTTACGCCACGTTTTCACACAAGTGGGAAGACAACGAACCATTGTTTGAGAATGTTGTACGCATTGTGGTGTACGAGCTCGAAGAATCCCTCACGCACAACAAGCTACGAATGTTTTGCAAGATCGTCCGGGAGTCTGGGTTTCGCTGGGCATGGAGTGATACATGCTGTATCAACAAAGCTGATCACTTTGTGCTCCAAGAGGCCCTCGTCTCGATGTTCAAATGGTATGAGGGTTCTGCGCTGACCATAGTTTTACTCCGTGGCGTCCGCTCTCCGTCGAAGCGTGGCCAACTGGTGCGGAGCATCTGGAACAGCCGGGCATGGACATTACAGGAATACCATGCTTCCAAGGTCGTCCGATTCTACACGGAAGACTGGAAGCCGTACCTGGACCTGGACATTCCCAATCACAAGGAGTCACCAGAGATCATCTCTGAGATGGAGGAGGCAACCCGTGTTTCCACCCGAGCCTTGATGGCGCTCCGACCAGGTTTGGATGACATCCGGGAGAAGCTTCGACTTGCTTCGACACGGCAAACGACAAGGGTCGAGGACGCAGCTTATTCATTGCTGGGAATATTCTCAATGCCAATGGGGGTTGTATATGGCGAGGGGGACAAGGCTCTCGGGCGATTCTTGGCGCAGCTGCTCACAAGCTCGGGAGATACGAGCATCCTTGCATGGACCGGGCAATCAGGGAGCTTCAACAGCTGCCTCCCTTCCAAAATCATTGTATTTGATCAGCTCCCGACATCGCACATCCCGGCTCCCCTCGAACGTCCCGAGATGGATAGGGCCATTTCCAGATTACAGAGTTCTCCACTCAATTCAGCCTCGATCATGATGTTATATGATCGACTCCAAGAGCTCCCTGTACCGTCGTTTGTAGGACAACGGATGAAACTTCCATGCCTTAAGTTCAAACTCGGGCCTTTATCGGCTACTCGGAGCACGTCGGGCCATGTCTTCCGGGCACAGACAGCCGTCGGGGTTGTGGAGATGAGGACTGATGAAAATCTTTCCCGATATGGATCTTTGTACCTCGTCCACCCTTGGATCGACTTCCTCCTTGACCGACAGCCCGTTGGGAGTGGAAGTGTTGTAGAGACGATACCCGAAGAGAATGAAGACGATCGGTCTTCTTCTATAGTAGGCGACTTGCCGTTGTCCCCTGACCCTTCTAGTATCACATCGGCAATCCCACAAACTCAAGCGGCATGGCTTGTTGCTCGCCTTGGGCGAGCATTCGGTGTACAACCCCCAACAATCCGTCAAGACGTAGCGTCTCTCAGGCCCCCTTCGTCTTTATCGCCCTCGGAAACGCAGATGCGAGCATTGCAAGTCATCGCACGACTGCGACAACCCTTTGGTGCGCTGTTGCTTATACCTCATCCCGGCAGTGTGGCATCATATAGGAGGGTGGTTGCGGAGAGTTTGATCACCGTCCAGGTTGAAGAGATCACGCCGACGATGTTGGACAAGCTGATAAACAGCGTACGCACATTGGACGTGCTGTAATCATGTGCGATATGGTACGCAATGCTGTACGCATATCCCCACCATTCCCCACATCACTCGTCTCTATTCGGTTCCCGTTTCCATCTTTTTTTCTCGTTCGTACTGCACTGGTTACTCTTGAAACCAATTCCCAACGTCGGTTCAATCATATCCGTTGCTCACGACCACTGGCACATCTTTGAATTATGGCGTGTGGTACTACTGTACTATCATGATAGTTACCGACGATCGCGTTGCGAGTCCGAAGGACGGGAGGCTGAGCGCATTGAGCTAGGTACCATGTCACTGGCGACGACAAGCTCGGTGGGATCGGAGTGGATGTTCATCCCTAATGTTCAGTAAGGTCGACATGCGCCTATTGCGAGCAGCGACATCGTGCAGCTATAACGGTGAGCTAGACGGCGGCTGCACGTGTAACGGACTCCGCGCCACTGGCAAGATTGACGTCCACCTTGACTTCGCTCAGGCTATTCTGTAGTAGTCCGCTTGACCCATACCATTTTGTGCACCCACCTACATCTCTCTCACAGGCTCGGGTCAATTGAGCCACACTTTAGCCCTCGATTTCTCTGACGCTGCCTCACCTGCTGACACCGGTTTTAGGCAAACTTGCTGTTCAGTCAGCACCCATCCCGCCATTACCCTTGGACTTGCTCTGACAGCCTGAGGTCTGATCCAGCTTTGGGCTCTGTTTTCGCCCGTCGTATTCTCAGGAACTACTCGCGAACAGATCCGTTATACACGAGTCGCACATCAAAGAACCCGAAGCAAATGACGCCATGGCACTCGAATACAAGCACCGCGTTCGAGCAGAACACCTCAGGCACCAGGGGCCATGATACCCATACCCGGCACACCTTGAATGAGCTTCGCAAAGCCAAGGGGAGGCTTCGGAGCAATATGTTCGGTGCTACTGAATGAACACCGCTACTCGCCGAACCCACATTGTCGAGGCGTCGCGTGAACACGGACCTGGAGAGCGTCGTCATCGATCGCGACGACACGCGAAAACAAAGGTGACCCATTGAACAAGCGCAATCAGGGGACAACCGAACGGAAAAAGAAACATCGAAAAAGAATGTCAACAATGAGCGTTTGGACAGAAAACGTGAAACAACACTTGGATGAGATAGTGCGATGTCGACTCGAGAAGGATACTAAGATTTCGTGATCATAAGTAGACAGCATCAGTGAGAATTAGGTTGAAATGTACCCCTTGAGCTGGCTTAAGCTGCGCGAGCGGACGATCAACATGATGGGCTGGTTATGATCGATAATGTCGAGGGGCATATGGCGAGTATTCTTGGCGTGCCAAGCTTGGCACGAAACGGAGACGTGTAATCTGGTCCGCTGTAGGAGTGATGTCGCTTGATGGAGGAGGATGTAAGCGAGCCCTTGATGCTGTGAGTTGGGTAAGAAGCACGACCGGAAATCAGGAGTCCACCATCGCACCTCCTGTTGGCTACGCAACTTTGTCGCTCGGTCGAGGGCGAGAACATCACTGCGCAAGAGGCCGCTGCAGCTGATTTCGTCGCCAAAGTGTTCGACATCGACGACACGGTTCTATGCGCGATCGCATATGCACAACGGATGGCCAGTTTCTCGGCGCCAGTCGTGGCGATGGCGAAAGAAGCGGTCAACGCAGGCAAGCATATTTTTTTCTTCCGAGTCCGTGAGGGTGCTTGGTACTAAAGGCTGCGTTGCATTTTGAGTCGAGGCTGTATCATGCGACCTTTGGTCTTGTCGATCATCGTGAGGGATTTGATGCCTTTCTACAAAAGCGCGCGCCGAATGGACGCACAAGTGAGGTGAGTGGCAGTGGCACAACGGTATATCGGAAACATCTCAAATGTGGCATTGCAGGCGTTGTGCAACAGATCGCCGGGTGTCTGTCGTGAGGTCTGAATCGCCCAAGTAGACATTCTTTGTTCTGTCATAATGATAAACACTACATCCTGGTCTCAGGAGATTCGAATGCGCGTGGTAGTCGAGTCTAAAAACGCTTCGCAGAGAATCCCGGGGTTCATTACTTGCTGATTAAGCGTGTTGCGGGTGCCGAGCTGTCGATGCTCTCGGCGTCGTCGAGACACCTCTGTTCGTCGTTGGACACGATGCTCTCGAGCACCCGCCCGTCTTCCCGCCGTCTTCCGTCACTCATACTTTGTTCGCTTGCCACCGAATCAATCCCACGCACCCCCAATGTCCCCCCACCGCCGCCCAGGACGGCGCCAAGCCTCGTCCGTCCCATCTGCATTCACGTCCCCGTCCTGCTGCTAGCAACCAGCGCCAGGCTCTCCCTGTCCTTCCACCGTCGTTTGGACGGAACCAACTACTCCCTGTACCGAACTCGACCCGAGCACTCCTGGAAGATATCGTGAACTCGTTCGAAGCCCCCATTCGTTATGCATTCGCATACGGCTCAGGCGTATTCGAGCAAGCCGGCTACAATAAGCCTGCTGGCGGACAAGCAAAGAGAAGCGATGGTCCCATGCTTGATTTCGTGTTTGCGGTGACCCATCCAGATCATTGGCATTCGATCAATATGCACCAGCACCCTGGTCATTATCCGTTACATGCACGTGCGTTCGGATCGAGTTTCGTATCCCAGGTGCATGCATTCGGTCCCGGGCTGTGGTTCAATACGTATGTGCCCATGCATGGGGTGGTAAGTGAGGGCACGTGCCTCGTTAATTTCGTCGATGGATGCAGTATATTGACGGTCTTGCGTGTTAGATGATCAAGTATGGCGTAACGACCGTCGATACGCTGTGCGCTGACCTCTTAAATTGGCGTACGCTTTATCTTGCCGGACGGATGCACAAGCCGATCCGGATAATCAAAGACGACGCGCGGGTGCGGTTGATGCAACAAGTCAACTTGGCCTCTGTCCTTCGTACTGCCCTCTTGACGCTCCCCGCTCAGTTTACGCAACGTGATCTGTTTACGGCGATCGCCAGGATTAGTTACTCGGGAGATCCCCGGGTGATGCTTCCGGCTGAGAACCAGGCAAGGTAGCGAACATGAACGAAAGACAGGAGGGGCAGTTTCGCGAGGGGCTGAGTCTCGTCCGCTTCGAATTCTGATCTCTTCTTATCGCCGCTATCGCAATCCGGTTATCTGAACGACGCTTGTCGCGATGAAACGTGGCTTCTTGAATACGCCCCGCTCAAAGAGGGTGATTGAAGAGGCATACGCGCAATGACCCCCTCCTGGACCTGACCCCTCACGCAAACCCAAACTTTCTTCACCTATATCAAGTCGTCGCACACAAGATGGCGACGGCAAAGCTACGGCTGCCCCAGATGCGATGGACATCGACTCGGTCGAGGATACGTAGGTGTCGCCGTGTTATCGCGTACATCTGGGTCTTCTGATACGTGTATGGGACGGTACTAGTGTCCAAGCTGAGAGACCCCCCGAGGGCAACGATCCCAAGGGAAAAGGCAAGGCAAGGGTCAGTGACATGGACGATGATGAGTACGTGCTCGTCATGTCTGAATTAATTGTAAACCCTCGGTTCTCTGACGCTCTCGATGCAGTACCAAAGCCAAGGATCCCATCCCAGTCACTACCCCAAACCATGGCCGTTTATTCCCTTTACAAATCCTAGTACGTCGATTCTTCTCCAGGAGCGCATTCCGTTACATCTATTACCACAAACGCTCTACGTACACGACCCGTTCTGCTTGCTCCCTCCCGCGAATGAAGATTCACTGACACCTCGTGGACGTCTCGGCCCGACATTGTACGAACGTACGATTTCAAACTTTCTGACTCTGTACGCCGAGAGGTTGAAGCAGCGAGGCTAAAGGCCGAAGAATTGGAAGAGTTCAAAGCGCGTACGCTGATCATCATGAACTACAAGCGGACAAAGGAACAGATCAAGAACTACGAGCCTGTCATCCAGGTCCCGCTCCCGCCTTATCTGCGTCGCATCACAAAGGTCGGGGAAAGCCATTTGTACCTCTCACCCGTCGCCAAGGTCGGTGAGGGACACCACTCGATCGTGTACAAGGGCGAATGGGAGTTGCCGCGGTATATATTTACGAAATCGAGAATATGTCGACTGTGCCTCAAGGAGAGTACGGACAAGGAGATAAAGAGGTTAAAAGATACGGGTCGATGGGAGAAGATGTTGAGAGCGGCTTTATGGGGCCCAAAAGGTTATACAGGACGTCCACCTACTCAAGCAGAACTGGACGAAGTCAATGACCCGACTAACCCCGCAAGGGATGGGGAGATCATCGAACGGGAGATCACTTGCATTGTTCCCCACGATGTCGCTCCAGCACAAATCCTTGATCGGTTGGATGAAAGGGACGTGTGGGGTGCACTCATGAAAGAGAAGAAAGCCAACGGCATGCACGTGTACTTTACACAGGGTGAGGACGAGTCCCAAAAAGATCCCCATGTCGCTATAATTCGCATCGACCCATCGTACGAAAACCAAAAGAACTGCACTCACAAAACAGATATTTTTAACGCTCCTGTCCCACGCACGGCCAAGTCCACCGTCGTCGCGAAGCTCTCCCTCGAACATGACCTTCATCTCGCCAGGGAGGCCAGCAACTATCAAAAGTTCCCCGAGCACTTTTTCCATCACTACAACGGGTATACCATCATCCCACAATTACACCATCGCGCCCGTCAACGCCGTCGTGCCGCAGTTTTATGGCCACTATGTCTCGAAGAAGGATGACGAGGCAAAAGTGAAAGCCGATCAACCATCGTACCTCAGTCCGATTCTGCTGCTCGAGCACTGTGGGGAACCCATCGACCCCGACGAGCTCGCCGCAGAGGACCAAGAAGAGTGTGCGAGCATGCTGTTGCGTTTCCAACGCGCCGGATGGCTCTACGAATCTGTCGCGCCACGCAACTTTTTAGTCCAACGGGGGAAACCGACCGAATTCCCGCTCACGCGGCAAGTGAAGCCTGAGCCGAGTTTCCGATTGATTGATTTTGGACGGTCGAGAAAGTATTCGACTGCGGATGAGAAGCGGGGGGAGGAGATGGAGACGTTGGGAATGTTTGAGAGGTTGAATGGCAAGATGGCCGTTACGCTCTCGATGTGACGCGTGGCGGCGTCGGTGGATGGGTGTTTTGCAAGGGTCGATGAGTTGAAAGGAACATGGAGCGTGTAAGATGGACGTTGATTTTGAATTGTGTACGACTATGCAGCATGTGTACTGTGATATGGACGGGTATGTATTTGTTTCGAGTTTGCCAGATCATGACGGGCGGCTCAGCGAGAATGCGGCTATATAGGGCAACAAGCAAGTGCATTTGGGAATCTGGGGTTTAAACGGGAAAGGTACCCACGCGGACGGAGTAAAGTATACGACACTGAACTCGAGCAAGTCGATGCTCGCAAGCGAGGTGCAGTGACACATGTCTCCTCTGTGTCTGGATACTTGGCATACGAAAGGATGGGTGGGGGCAGCATGACGAGCTGCGAGAGATGGTTAGGAGCCTGCAGAGGGACGACCAGCGGCTGACTCGAGAAAACTGGATTCATCGAGCAGATATGACACTATCGACCCTTAAGAAAGTACGGTGACCTCGGACCTCGCTATGTGCGTGCACCACTTCATGATGAGGGTAGAGGAACGGTTCGTTTGTGACTTGAGCGCTAAATGTCAGTTATATTAAAAGCTACATGGATGCTAGTCTCGAGACGTTTTTGGAAGGCGCTCTCTAGTATCGGGATTTTGAAGCACCTGCTTCCCGTGTTCACCCGAATTTCCTATAACGGCTCGACACAACATGGATGCAATGCGGCGAAGACGCACTCTATCTATTGACTCCCACTATTGCTCTGCTAGATTGCATCGCTGAAAACCACTTTGATGATGCCCGGTGGGTACTGACAAGATGGGGCGCGCGTTGATGCTGATCATGCGACAAGACCACCGTGACCCACCAATTGAAATCAACGTCGGTAACTGGTTATTTGCGGTGACGTTCTCAGCGAATGGCGAGTATCTCTTGAGCGGTGGTCTAGGAGGGATTCAAGTGTGGCGAGTGAAAGATGGGACACAAGTGGCAAGAATGGAAGCGAGGGCTGTCGTGTGTATTGCTGTGTCCAAGGATGGCAGATGGATCGCAGCGGGGACATACCAGGGCAACGTCTTTGTGTGGGATGCAAAGACGCACGAACAAGTCTTCAAGCACAAGGAGGATTCTCACGCCATCAAGGGAGTCGACTTTTCGCCCGACTCGACTCGACTCGTCTTTGCATCGGATAACGAGACAGCCTCCATCTGGGACATTCTGGCAGGCAAACGACTACAAACACTCCTCCACGACAATCCTTTGAGCGCAGCGAAATACTCACCGCAAGGGGATCGAATCGCGACAGCCACTCCTGATTCCATTCGAGTCTGGGACAGCAAAGATGGTCGCCTGTTCCTGGACATCGAAGTAGGTGTGACCCCGTACTACAACACTGGTCTCCTCTGGTCCAACAACCACCTCTTTGCCATATCCGACGGAAAAATCAAGGAAATCGATGCATCCACAGGGTCAGCAGTCTCGCAATGGTCAGTTCCTAAAAGGGACTATTACTCGCGCATTGCCCTGCCAAAGCACGGGCAGTTTATCGCATACTCTGCAAACCGTACCGTCACATTTTGGGACACGTCGTCGCATATCCAGCTCGGTCACACCCAACACCCCCAGGACATACGTTCCATTGCACTCTCTCCGGATGACAAATTTATCGCAGTTGGTGGAGAGGAAGGGAAGGTCTGTCTGTCCCGCATTATTGCAAGTGTCTTGTTTCGTTCGATTGTGGAGCATACAAGCAACTCTGATCTATTTGCACATAGAATCTGATCCCTTTGTCTCATCTACACCCAACGTTCAAGGAACCAGTCAGTGGGATAGATGACACCGCGCTCAATTCATGGAAGCTCAATCAGCTCGCGGATGTGGACGCATCATTGACCGAAGCCATCCGCAACTCTCGGAGTCCAAGTCATCATGCACTTGCTAGTCGAGCTCTCGTGCGAGCACGTCTACTCCAGTGGGATCAAGCCATTGCCGATGCTGCAGAGGTGTCTCTTCATCTCCTCTCGCACGCGGTGATACTAATTCGCATAAGTCTCTCAAAATTGAACCATCTGTCATTGGCTACATCGCAAAGAGTATGGCGCTTGCTGGAGAGGGGGAAAAACAGAAAGCATATCGGGCGTGCGACATTGCATTGGAGCGCTTCCATTCGAATCATGTTACATTTCTCCTTCTGGTCAAGGTGTGTAGCCCACGTGCTTCTTGGTTGCGCTAAGCCGGTCATATGGGTTAGGCTATCATCGTGTTTATGGCCGGGGAGCACGACGATGCAATATCCCGTGTAGACGACCTCATTGATACAGTGCAGTTCAACTCAGTGTGCTACGTGGTTCAGGCATGTATATATGTAGGGCGCACTCACACGATGAATATCACCACTGACGTTTCTAACAGGCATACATGCTTCTTCTCCTCGGAAACTCTCGCATGGCGGGTGGTAACTTCAGCAACGCAATACAATTGTTCGAGCGTGCGCAAGACCAAGCCCGATATCAAACCCGATACTATACGAGCCAACCACTGTCGGCGGTCTCACTAGTGAGTGAACTATGGCTATATTGCAGTGTACTGAAACCTTTTGCAATATTTAACAGATATCTGGATGGAAGTTTGATGAACTCGACTTGAAGGTTCGACAGGGTCTTTGCGATGCGCTGCACGCAGCTGGTTGCATCAAGGAGGCAGGTGAGGCTTTACTAAACATAGTAAGCTTCTTCGATGAAGACGTCTATATGGCCGACCCCGTCGTTGCCTGGCTCTCTGGTGAGTTATAATCCCTTGTTTCTCCGCCATTCACTCGATGCCTCGCAACAGATTTTCTGCAACGATGTCTCTCCACCGAAAACAGTGATGACATAACTCTCTTTACGCCGCCATTGAGAGTGTGGGCGAAAATACAATTGAGAGACAGCTCCTGGAAGGATGCCTTGGCTGTCGCTCGTAATGTGAGTATCACCTTTCGTTCTGGAACCCCTCCTTGGCTTGACACTCCGTTTCTCTCGAGTTTACGGCCCCGAGATTTGTGATTTATCGGGCACTCTGCGATCATCTCGAAATGCTCGGGCAAATAACCTCTGCGACCGAGTGTTTCCACCAGATGAATAGCGAGTTGGGAGGGGAGGTAAAGCTACATACCGAGCATGCAGAATGGGTTGTTGGTGAGTGTTGTTGCATACCGTGTCGGTATAGTCGTTTATCTGACTGCTTCCTTGTAGACTTCAGGCAGCGTCTCTCCATGAAGCTAGAGTATCTCGGAGACACCGCAGCGACAGTCCAGAGGCTCGACGAGGCGATCTCTGTTTATTCATCTGCACTTTCGCTCGGGCCAGCTGCACCATCCGGCCTCCTCGTCAAGCGAAGCAAGGCATATGTGGCCAAAAGTTTTTGGGAGAAGGCTTTAAATGATGCAAATGAGGTGTGTTCATTTTTCTCACTCTGGTCTAATCTCGTCGATGCAAGATTATCAGGTGATCGCGCTCAGTCCATGGTCTCCATGGGGCTACGAGAGGAAGCACGCAGCTTTACACGAGGCAGGTCGTTATGACGATGCTATCAACACGTTCGAGGCAATGCTTTTGCGGATATCGCAGTCGCCTGATCCAGATATCCGTGGTGGGTACATCGACACCATGCTGAGTTTATCTGATTATCTTGTCTTGTAGAACGTCATTGGGAATATGTGAACCCAGAACAGACAAAGGCGGCCATTCGTGCGTCCATTGAGCACGCAATCCGGGATTCCCCGCAGGTTCTCGTTCACACTCCGACCGGTCGCCTCCTCGACAAGTCTGGCCAAGCGCGCTCATTCGAATCACAACCAATCTTTCGGGAGCTGATTTCTTCCATGACCACACATATTGATCATGCCCACATCGAGCGTGAGGTGGCAGAGTACTACCGTTACGCCACGTTTTCACACAAGTGGGAAGACAATGAACCACTGTTTGAGAATGTTGTACACATTGTGGTGTACGAGCTCGAAGAATCTCTCACGCACAACAAGCTACAAATGTTTTGCAAGATCGTCCGGAAGTCCGGGTTCCACTGGGCATGGAGTGATACATGCTGTATCAACAAGGCAGATCACTTTGTGCTCCAAGAGGCCCTCATCTCGATGTTCAAATGGTATGAGGGTTCTGCGGTGACGATAGTTTTACTCCGTGGTGTCCGCTCTCCATCGAAGCGCGGTGAACTGGTGCGGAGCATCTGGAACAGTCGGGCATGGACATTACAGGAATACCATGCTTCCAAGGTTGTCCGATTCTACACAGAAGACTGGAAGCCGTACCTGGACCTGGACATTCCGAATCACAAGGAATCGGCAGAGATTCTCTCTGAGATGGAGGAGGCAACCCGTGTTTCCACCCAAACCTTGATGGCGCTCCGACCGGGTTTGGATGACATCCGGGAGAAGCTTCGACTCGCTTCGATACGGAAAACGACACGGGTCGAGGACGCAGCTTATTCGTTACTGGGAATATTCTCGATGTCCTTGGGGGTTATATATGGCGAGGGGGATAAGGCTCTCGGGAGATTTTTGGCACAGCTGCTCACGAGCTCGGGAGATACAAGCATCCTTGCATGGACCGGGCAATCAGGGAGCTTCAACAGCTGCCTCCCTTCCAAAATCATTGTATTTGATCAACTTCCTACATCGCACATCCCGGCTCCCCTCAAACGTGCCGAGATGGATGGAACCATTTCCAGATTACGTAGTTCTCCGCTCAATCCAACCTCGATCATGAGGTTATATGATCGACTCCAGGACCTCCCTGTACCGTTCTTTGTAGGACAGCGGATGAAGCTTCCGTGTCTCAACTTCAAACTTGGGCCTTTATCAGCTGCCCGGAGCACGTCGGGGCATGTCTTCCGCGCACAGACAGCAGTCGGGGTTGTGGAAATGAGGACCGAGGAAGATCTTTCCCGATATGGATCTTTGTACCTCGTCTACCCTTGGATCTACTTTCTCCTCGACCCACAGCCTGTCGGAAGTGTAGTAGATATGATACCCGAAGAAAAGGAAGACGATCGGTCTTCTTCCATAGGCGACTTGTTGTTGTCCCCTGACCCTGCCAGTATCGCGCCGGCAGCCCCACAAACCCAAGCAGCACGGTTCGTTGCTCGCCTTGGGCGACCATTCGGCGTACGACCCCCAACAACCTGTCAAGACGTAGCGTCTCTTCCACCCACTTCAGACACACCACTTTCCCGAGTCCCTTCATTACCAGTATCTCTCAGACCCCCCTCGTCTCTATCGCCGACAGAAGTACAGATGCGAGCCTTGCAAGTGATTGCTCGACTGAGACAACCGTTTGGTGCGCTGTTGCTTACACCTCTTCCCGGCAATGTAGCAGCGTATAGGAGGGTCGCTGCGGAGAGTTTGATCACCGTGCAGGCCGAAGAGATCACGCCGACGATGTTGGACAAGCTGGTGAACAGCGTACGCACGCTGGACGTGCTGTAACCGTGTGGGATTGGTGTAACGGAGGTTATGATACAAGTAGTGATGAATACATCGATCGCCATCGTAGAATTAGCGAACACGAATTAGCACAGCATTACACCCAATCTTAGCTTTTTGCAATCATCACCTTTGTCGCGCGCTGACTCGTACAACCTGTCGCACTCGTCGCTGACAACCCTCTATTCAGTC
>JBBPRA010000606.1:0-17545 GCA_038092775.1 Boletus rubescentipes
ATAGGGATTGATGCAGAGCCTTGTTCCACTGAAGGGCAGCTTGTTTGAGACCATAGATGGCCTTCCTCAAATGACAAACTTTGTTCTCCATGCCTTTCTTGATGAAACCTTCTGGTTGTTCGAGATAGATCTTCTTGTCTAGATCTCCAAATAAGAATGCAGTCTTAACATCAAGTGCTTCAATTTCCCAATCTTCAAGTGCTGCAATGGAGAGGAGGAGTTGAACAGATTTGAATCTTGCAACTGGAGAGAAGGTTTTACCAAACATCCCTGATTGTCCCAGATCTTGGTCCTATCAGTGATTTCACATCAGAAACCCTGATGAATCAGAGCTGTCACCGATAGCAAGCGATGTGCAGCTTCTGGAGGATACCATACTCCTGTTAAAGTAACAGGAGGAGCAGATCTATGATCCTGTTTAAGAACGATTGTGCCAGGTCCATGCATTTTGATAATGGAACCATTAGCAGTAGAAGCAAATTGTTCTCCCTGTGCTAGATTGGAGAAATCCTCCAAGTAAGGTGTGATATGATCAGAAGCTCCTGAATCAATCAGCCAATGATCTTTGTAAAATCCAGGTAAGTCTTTTGTGCCCAGGGTACAAACCCTCAAATAATCAGAACCATAATAATATTTCCCATTAGGTATATTGCTATAATCAGAGTCATATGCACCTGAATCTCTCATTTGATCAATGCCCAATTTCCAGGTACCATCTAGATTGCGCCTGGAATCGTGAGAGATATCCCCTATCTTCTTCTTGGATGCTTGTTTAGCTCCCTTCTCATACCCATGGGAGAAGGGAGCTGGACCAAAAGGAACTAGATGGTCCAGCCACAGGACCTGCAGCATTCATCCCTATATCCTCTACATCAAACTCCCAATTCTCTATCATGGGAGCTTCATGGAAAACATCTGGATCGTTGAACCTGTTGACTTCCATGTCTACCATGTTAGTGAAACCATCTCCTTCAACCACATTTGCACAAGACTTCCCTTTTCCCTTGTTATTTCCAGGACACTTGTGATGACTCTCATTCTGGTTATGATGCGGACCAGAATTACCTGAAGATCTGTTAGATCTGTAGGGTTTAGAACCTCAGTTAGAGTTATTCCGAGGTTGAGAGTTCTGCTGTCCTGGACATCCATATACCTGCCAGCAATTCTCGGACAGATGTCCCTTGCCACAGTGTGTACAGACAGGTTTAGAGGGAGCATGCTGAATAGTATTCGTCCGATTAGCTTCGGATTTATCTGGGCCAGAAGTAAAGAGTCTGTGCATCAAGGCACAACGATTAATGTAATTGGCAAATCATCAGATCCACAGTGGTTAGAGTGGTCACTCGGATCAATGATCCAAATGCCAAGTGCCTGTAAAAAGGCTTCATACTGGCTGGTGATGCCAGTGGGAGCATAGAGAGCTGCCAGTTGATCCCAGAGATCTTTCACAAGAGAAGGGTGTGCAGCACCCCCTGCCGCAACATATGCATCCTTCTGAAGATGCTGCATGTCTTAATGAATGAAGACAGAAATAAGTGATTGTGCTTGTCTAATTCCAAGCCTTTATGAACCACATCTTCACCAACATGATAGCTGAAAAGTGGCTGAAAATTTATATGGACAACATCGGTATCCACACCAAAGATGACCTTGCCCTCTACCATGAACAGACTTGCCATGTTCTTCAGCGACTACAAGAACATGGACTTTTCCTCAAGATCTCCACGAATGGAGTTCCTAGGGATGATAATTGGTCAAGGGAAGGTCGAGATGGACCCAAAGAAACTGGACGCTATCAGATCCTGGAAACCCCCCACTTCCATCAAAGCCATATGATCTTTTACAGGATTTGCCAACTTCTACCACAAATTCATACTGAACTTCTCAAACATTGTCGCACCCCTTAATCTCCTCACTGGAAAGAACAAGCCCTGGGTTTGGACAAGACTACAACAAAACGCCTTTGACATGCTCAAACAAATATTCTCCTCTGCCCCAGTCCTCCTAATCCCCAATGTCACCCGTCCCTTCACTGTTATGACAGATGCCTCCCTCCTCGCTGCTGGAGCTGTACTTATGCAGACTGATGACAATGGAGACCATCACCCCTGTGCTTACTTCTCCAAAACCTTCGCACCGGCCAAAAACCTGTCTTACATTAAAGATCCCAGAAAACTATCTCACTGACAAGCTCGTTGGTCCTTGTTTTTACAAGACTTTGATATCCATTGGCAGATCACACCTGGTACATGGATGGCACCCGCTGACACCCTTTCTTGAAAAGACCTCATCGATACTGCTGACAACAATGTTGATGTTGCCATTGTCCCAGACCCAGTGGTCATCCAAGCTCTTGACCTCTCCCTCATGCATCATATCCAGTCCTCTTCCTCTTCTGATCCCCTTGTTTTGAAAGTGATCCAAGCCATGCAGGATGGCTCCCCTCTATTCCCTTGTTCTGCCCTTGCTGACTGGACCTTTGAGGACGGCTGCCTCTACTTTAAAGGACAGATGTATATACCACCAGCAACCTGCCACTCCCTTGTTCACTCCTTGCACAAATCCCCCACCTCCGGACATGCAGGGCATTTCTGCACCAAGGCCATCATCAAACGTGACTTCTGGTGGCCTGGTTTGTCCTCCTTTGTTAATGCCTTTGTCTCGGGCTGCACCACATGTCAGCAGAACAAAGTAAACCATCATCCCACGTGTCCTCCCTTGTCCCCCATCCCCTCTTCCTTGTGTCTCCCCTTCTGGCAGCTCTCTGTTGACCTCCTCACCGATCTCCCCCCGTCCGCTGGCCATGATTCCTTGATGGTTGTGGTCAACCACGGCCTTACGAAGGGGGTAATCCTCGCTCCTTGTTTCAAAAACATCAATGCTGCCAGCATTGCCCAACTTTTTCTTTCCCATGTCTTTAAATGCTTTGGTCTCCATGATTCCCTTATCTCTGACAGAGGTCTGCAGTTTGCTTCTGCATTCACTCGAGAACTTGCACGATTACTCCACTATGATGTCCGCCTTTCAACTGCCTATCATCCCCAAACTGATGGGCAAACTGAATGAGCCAACCAAGAAATTGAAACTTATCTCTGAATCTTCTGCACCAACAACCCCCAGAAATGGACAGAACTCCTCACCACAGCCGAATTCCACCACAACTCCATTCCCCACAGTTCCACAAAAGTCTCCCCCTTCCACTCTCATGCTAGGATTCAAACCCTGCTCCTACCCTCCACTCGGAAAAACATTCCTCCCAGCCCTGGAAAACTGCCTCTCTTCTTTAGAAGAAGCTCGAAAGGAAGCCCTTGCAGCACATGATTCTGCCCAACAGATCATGACCAAGTGCTCCTCTCGGAGATTCACTCCATGGAAAGTCGGAGATAAAGTGTGGTTAGAAACAACTCATCTCCACCTTCACTACCCTTCCAAGAAACTTGCTCCTAAATGCCACGGTCCATTTGAAATTACCCAAGTACTATCTCCCCTTACTTATTGTCTACACCTGCCTCCCACATGGAAAGTCCATGATGTCTCCCATGCCACCCTCCTTTCCCCTTATCAAGAAACTGACACACATGGACCCAACTTCTCCCAACCTCCTCCCGAAATGATTGATGCCAAAAAAGAGTACGAAATTGATT
Source organism: Boletus rubescentipes (assembly GCA_038092775.1). Lineage (NCBI taxonomy): Eukaryota > Fungi > Basidiomycota > Agaricomycetes > Boletales > Boletaceae > Boletus > Boletus rubescentipes. Next base: position 3,645 of record JBBPRA010000606.1, read on the forward strand.
GGATCATAGCTCACCATGGCAACGGCAAAAACTGCCGGTACCTGACCACATGGAAAGGCTATCCATCATTGGAAAACACCTGGGAACCTGAGTCCAATCTCCAACATGCTCTGCTTCTACTTAAAGCATATAAGAAACTATGAAACCTACAGTAAACTCCCAGTAAATGATCCACGACCTCATCTTCCTCAATTCCCCAGAATATGTCTTTCCTATCGTCATCTCTCTCCTCCTCCTCTCTGTCTTCACCCAACAACTCCCCAATTTGTACCAGGCCTGTGCAGCCTACCTGTCTACCCATCTTCTACGCATGCATTCTCTATGCTGCCATCCTCACAAATCCCATCCTCATGCATGAAATTGAAGAAATGCTGCTCTTCATTGAGGACACCATATCTCAGGAACTTGTATGCCTTTTTCATGATACCACCATGGCTCAGAACTACCACTTCCTCTCTGTCCCCTCGGACTTACCTGCTGAATATGGCATTCCCTTGAGACTCACACTTGCCCGCATCCCTGAACGTACCTTATCTCTTCTTCACCTTCACGGTTTTCATACTTTCATAACTCATATATGTCTGTCCACCCAGTGTGGTTTTTGCCAGAATTGGGGACACTCAGACCAATTCTGCCCTAGCAGACGTTGTAATGGTTGCAATACCGTTGGACACATGCTTGCTGATTGTCCAGTTGAAAACCTTACCCTGGAACAGGCAACATCCATCTTCACAGGAGGACAGGTTTAACCACGGAATCATCTCTTTACTCTGATAGGGGTCTATGCATATTGAGCCTGGGTCTCAATTGTATGACGGGGGTAATGTTACGATTCTCTTGTTGGGTAGTGCTCTTTTCCTTGTCACTTCTTTTCGTGCTATGTCTCCTTTCCCAGGATCCCTTTGTTACACTTACCATCACTATCTTCTTATCCTGGGACCCCTCACATTCACTGTATGCACCCTTTAACCCCTACACTGTTCCTTGTACTACTACTGGACAGGAGGTACTCTTTGCTTATCTCTTCTTAGTCGTGGACAATTACTCCTCCAGCCAATTCTCTCATATCTGCTGCATACTCCTCTTACTCATCCTTCTTTCCATGATGTTCCATAACCTTCTGTTCTTACTCAGCGGAATGTTCTACCTCATTCTGCCATGTTCTTTCGCTTATTCAGCAGATCTCTTCTGGAGTATATAAGTCCACATACTTGTACTTATTCTGTACTCTTGATCTGTGCAATACACGTGTCGTATCTCTTCTGTCTTGAGTCACTTGTTCCAAGGCCTAACCAGCCTTTGCTCTTAGTCCACCTTGTCGCACCAGAGCTCACCAAGCTCTTGATCATTTTTATAAGTCTATGTCCTACTTTGAAGGACTCTTTGCTCTTTTATCTCTGCTTGTCTCTACAAGTCTACGTCCTACTTTGAAGGACTCTTAGCTCTTTCTTCTTGACCATCTGCGACGCTTGTGTAACACCTCAGATCTCTGTCCCATCCTGTTCTCCAGTCTCTTGCCACCTCCACCCTTACACTCTCACTCAATTTTTCCACCCCTGAACTGGTAAATCACTCTGTTAACAGTTTCATCTGTCATCTCTGCTGGAAGCCCCTGTCCCTTGATTCTAGGAAGTCACTGACTCTCCCACTATGCTCCATTGAGTGAAGGGTTGGAGCAGTACTTTATTCCATTCACCTGATATACTTGCCAGCACTCTGGGCCAAACAGCCTCTGGTTTCAACCTCCAGCCAACTCTATCACCAATTGATGTGCCACATTCATCTCTGCCTGCATGGCCTTGCCACTTCACAATCACAGTGTTGGCACCACTGGCGTTTTGCACTAGATGGCTTGCATCCCCTTTCAAGCTTGAGAACCCCCAAAATTTGTCCCTCCTACCTCTTTCCTCCTCCAGTCCCTTGCAGGACACTCTGGAGTGAGCAGTCTCTGCTGTGCTTTCCCTCTGTTCCAATTCCCCTGGTTACTCATTTGCTCCACAGCTCTGGTAGCACCTCCACTACCTGGACTCCCTCCCTCCTCCTTCATCCATTTTTTGCCTTGGATCACCTAGTGTATCCACCTCTCTCTAGATGTTGGGACATCTAGCCTAAGAGGGAGATAAGGACTCCACTCGTGCACTCCCCATCTCCTCTGACTCATCTGCACAGGACATTGCTTGCTGTGTCCCTACAAGTCTGGACTTCTGACATCACCTCCGACACCCCATTGCATCCACTCCACACATTTCCAAGCACTCCAGGCGACTTTTCCCTGATCCACCCCACCTTTCCTCTCCAACTCCATCGTCAATCTTTTCTGAAGGTGTCCCTAACCCAGATTTGCCACATCAGTACTCTGATCATACCGGCATCTGTCTCCATTCCCTCCTTCCAAGGTTTTCATATCACTCCAACGTTGTGTCGCATTTTGCAACATTACTAGCTACAAGCCTTGTATCTACTACACCTCTATATTGTCATCACTCTCCTCCTCTCCACTCTCTGAGCTCCCTGAGCTCTCCAACCCCTTCGCAACCTCCACTCCCACCTTCCTCACCTCCACACTCTCCTCTCCCAATCCTGTCACCTCCAACTCACTCACCTCTGCATCTTCATCCTTGTCTGTTTCCTCATCTTCCATCTCCAACCATCCCCCATATACCTCCTGCTCCTTCAAACCCACCAGCTCATCCAGGAGTGAGTTCTGCTCATTGAGACAACAAAACAGACCCCAGATGAGGAGTGCAAGCTCCCCACCACTCCCAGATGGCCCCTCCTCTGCAACCCCCTTCTCTGTGCCCTGTCCCAACCTTTGGGACCTCCTTGTCCCCTCTGATCCCTTGACACCCTCCAATTCTACTGTGCATGCTTGTTTCTTCTTTCCCCATGGCAATTCGTCCTCCATGCACTTCCTCTGGTATGTTACCTTCAGCTCCGCTGACTCCTCTCCAGGTCGCACGCACTTCGCCCTTGCCAATTGACACACCACACAGGCAGTTGCCTTACCCTCAGTTGGGGGCATGCACTCAATTCCTCTCCTTTTGCAGCACTTACAAGCACCCTGCTCCGCAGCCTTCTTCTTCCCCTTCCCCTTCCCCACCACTCCACTCTGCTCCACTGGGATGTCCTCTGCCTGCTGTTGTCAGCATGCACCAACTCCAAGGCGAGTACCACTCACCTTTCATTTGGCCTCCTCCTTGGCCACCTTGTGCTTCCATGCCTCCTCTGTTGTGAGGTAAGCCTCTTGGGCCATCCACAACCTCTCCTGCTCCACTGCTTTCCTCTGCAATTCAGCCTCTTCCACGGCCTTATCCCTTGCCTCCTTGTCTGCCTTCTTTTTCACCTCCTCCTCTGCCTTCCTCCTAGCCTCCGCCTCTGCTTCTGCCTTCCTTCACTCCTCCACCACCTTCTTTTCCTTAGCTCATTGCCTCTGCTCAGTGAACTTGGCCACACTAATGTCATCGTCATTGTTTAGGTCCTCTGCGAGCCATTTGTCATCCCAGTTCTTGGTGTCGCTGATATTGGACATGGTGGTTGTTCAGATGCAAGGAAGAAGCACTAGCACACTCCAAGCTTTATACCCATCCTGCTACTTCAGACTCAGACTCCAACTCGTGTCTACTCCACATTGTCCACTTTGCTAAAGGCCTTCAGGGATTCAGGCCTAAGAGGGGGATACTGTCATATTCTGTTCACCCTCCTAGCCATCTCCAGCCCTTCAGCCCAACTCCACATTCTCTAGACATGAACTCCAGAGCATTCTCACTCAGAATGCCACTCCAGATCTCTGGACCTCTGCTATGTTCCTCTCCCTGCCTCTCCATTTCTCTTTGTCTATATCCATACTAGTTCTCACATCATACATAGCTCTGATCCAGTGCTAGGCTGTATGTATTGGAATTGCTAGTTCCAAGTTCTGTTCTCTTTTGAAGACCTGCTTAGGGTTATTATTATACTATAAAATAATTGCATCTTGAGAATATTAGATTTTTTTATGCTTTTCAGAAGCCCTGTCTCCAAGATGATTACCAATGATTCATTATCCATCCCTCCTTCAATATCACTCAAAATATTCACTTTATTCCACCCCATACAGCCCCATATCATCACTAAAAACTTGACTATATCTTCAATCTGTTTGAAAGGTAGCCCCTACTGCTGTATTTTTCCATGTGGACAACTCTTTGTTTGGTCCAAGTTGACTAGTTTTGGTCTCATTTGATCAAATAACACCACACAATCCAATCCTGGTACTTGAAAGCAACAATCAATCTCCTTTTGCTATAGATAGTAGGGAGAAGAGATTTTTCTATCTTGACTATAGCCTTGAAAGAGGCCTCCTGAAGGGTATATCTCATTGGCTGTGAGCAGACAGGAGTGTGAATCATAGAATCAATGAAATTGACAGCTTAAACCACATTATTGGCCTTGTTAGTAATAATTTATCAAACCATAGTATATTTCTTAACAGAAAAGAATTTGAAAGATTGCCCACCATAATGGTTTCCTTGCTCTAGGTGGATTTCCTAATGGACATTAATCATAGTACACTCTCCTATTTTATTTTGGGATGGAGTTTTCTAGGAGGAAAGAATCAGGAAAGCAAGAAAACCAACATTATCTATGAGAATATTTGATAGTAGCAAAAAGAAAATATACTTGTGATGACCAGGTTGAAATATGCTGTATTCTCATTGATTACATAATATTGACATTATACATCCACTACCTAAGGTATGTAACCCTCTTACAGCATTCCAGGGTCTAATATATGTAATAGAAGTGAAAAGCCAAAAAACTGTCCCAATGAGTTGTCATTTTGGTATGGCTGCCATTTAACCAAATCATAACCAAATTCTCTGATTCTTGGATTGCTAGAAAGCCATGAGTGAGTACTTTATTTCATACACTCATAGATTTGGATGAGGTTAGGGTCCTATCACAGAGTATTGAGTTTAGTGCAAAACATACAAACATTGAAATAGTTGTTTGAGCCACTGTATGAGAATCATGATGAGTAAGAGGGAGCATATAGCCAACCAATACAAAAGAATTGGCTAGAAGAGTAATTGTCCATGACTAAGAGCAAAGAAAATGATATCCCCTGTCCAGTAGTAGTGTGGAGAACAGCATAGGGGTTGGAGAGCACATATAGTAAAGGTGAGTGGTTCCAGAATGAGAAGATAGTGATGATATTTGTAAGAGAGGAAACCTGGGATCCAAGAAGTAGCATGAAAGGAAGAAATAAGGAAAAGAGCTGCCCCTAGGAAGAAAATCATAACACCAAGCTTAGCTAATCCAGGAGTGGAAATTGACAGGCTTTGACAGCCCACCTCAGAACAGGACAGAGTGTATCTCAATTAGGGTATACTGGAATGCTGTACCTGAGGAGGCTGGTTTGCTGATGCAGGAATATGTTGTATCACAATTTTCTTATCTTTCTGTACTCAATAACTAGCATAGGAATAAATGTTGACTACAAGCAACTATGATCAACTTTAAACCAGCTTGAGCCAGCTAACTGATATTATTGGCCAAAAGACAGTTTTGGTGACTAATTGAGCCAAGCTGCACCAATGTTGTTGGCCCTGAGGCTGGGCATGACTGTAATTGGAGTTAAGCTGGTCAGAGCCAAAGTTAGCTCTCAGTTAGCTGAGTCACAGCAACACTAGCTGCTGGAGTCCTCACACATCTTATTCTACAAGGTCAACCATCACCCTAAGAGCTAACTCCAAGTCCCTTAACTTGGTAAGTGCTAGTCACTCCCAACTAGCTCATTGCAAGGCTTGCCATTCAACAAGTTCTAGGCAGGAAGGAGAATGAGAAGGTGTAGCTAGACAGTCCTAGTGCAAATAAAAGAGTCCAGAATAAATCTGGAGGTTGAAATCACAAAGTGCAGACTAAGTAAGTGAAATCTGGTCAACAACAAGGACTGGATATTGTCATATCCATCCCGACCCCTATCCGCCCCCTCCGGTCTTCTCCGTCATCATCTCCGGTATCCCCTCATTCGCCTCTAGGCCTTTGCCACGGAGTTGTGTATTCTCCGCATTGGACCTCCGTATATAGCCTCCATTCTATTTAGAGTTTATTTCCTTGTGCTCCTTCTTGACCCTTCATTCCTTCCACTGACCCTATCATTTCATTCATGTTACTCCACTTATCCTCGTTCAGCCACAATTCCGTCCCACATGATACTTCTGTTTCCCATATGACCTTCATACCTTTGCACATGCTCCTCCATTCCTGAGTCCGATCTCTGATCCGGACTCGTAGTATATAATCTCCTGTATTTCACCTATGCTCCTCAGTTCGTATATCAACTAAGTCTCCCATCCTCTCGCTCAAAGTTCCCCTTCGTGATCTCTGTCTCCTCCCACTATCTCCTAAGTCTCTGTCACTCCAAAATCAAGGACATGACCTTGGCAAGGGCGCGACACATAAGTCTGTGCCAAGTCCTTACTAAGTCCCCTCCTCCACTACTCTCCATCAGACCCTCTGGTCCAAATCGTACTAATCTCCCTTCTACCCTCCGGACCTCCATCAGACTTGAGCCTGGAGGACTCGGACTTGACAGTATATATGAACTCACACTTGTCAAGTTCTCTCAGTTATGGCTATGCATACCACAAGAAACTCTTGTTGCACTGGTGTACTGTAGACTGCCTATGGTAGCTCACGTGGTATTCCTGGCAAGTTCATCAGCCTGACCCAGTGGGCCGCACCCTCAATCTCCAGACTGACGTCGCGTGCTCCGTTGTCTCTGTTAACTCTGCTACCAAGAGACCAGTCTCCAGAAGGCTCTCGCTTCCAAGTCCTTTCGGATGACGATGACAATCTCTACGGTGATAGACGCCCTGACACTCCAAGGCCAGGAGGCAGAGGCAGTGACGATGGTAATGGCAATGATCCCGACGATCCCTCCAACGATTCAAGTAAGTCCACCCATGACTCCGATCATATCTTCAGACACAACATCTCTGAGGATGACCTTAATAATGTTCCTCTTGCTTTCGAACCATTTGCACAGCTTGCTGATGCAATTAGGAACATGACATGAGAAGTGCTCCGACGCAAACGGGGTTCCGAGGGCCCAAAGCCCAAGGTCCGGGAGCCAGACCCATTTGACAGTGCTGACCCAAAGAAACTCTGTCCCTTTGTCATTCAGTGCAAAATCAATTTTCAAGCTAGTCCGAAGTCCTTCCGAAAAGATAGAGCTAAGGTAACATTCGCTCAATCCTACCTAAAGGGTGTCACACTCAAATACTTCAAGCCAGACTTGCTCAGAGAACAGCCTCAGGCTCTCTGCCCCTTATGGATGGACCACTGGGAGTATTTTTTATATGAGTTACAAACTAACTTTGGTCCCCACGACCCCATAGCTGATGCCAAAGCTCAACTCGAGCGACTGCAGATGCGTGATGGTCAAAGGATCACCAAGTATATTGTAGAATGGAACCGCCTGACAAGCCAAGTCCGAGATTGGGGTCACGGAGCTCTTTGTAGGAGCTTCTACAATGGACTCCCAGATCAGATCAAGGACAAGATCTCTCGTCAAGGCAAGCTGGACAACATCGCGGACCTCCACGCGCTCTCCCAGCAGATTGACCATAGGTATTGGGAGCACAAGGAAGAAATTTCACATGCTTCTAAACCTTCGGGTTCAAACTCTGGGAACCAGAACAATTCCTCTTCAAAATCCTCCGGTTCCAATACTAATTCATCATTGTCTAGCAAGCCTAAGGACGATAAGTCCAAAGGCTCCTCCTCCGCATTCACCTCTGGTTCCTCCGGCAATGGGGGAAACAATAATAGCAATAAAAAGGGTAACTCTTCCACCCCTGACTCTATCTCGTCCAAGTTGGGCAAAGATGGCAAACTCCTTCCTGAGGAATCCCAGCGACGCCTTAAACAAGGACTTTGCCTGTTCTGCGGGCTTGCCGGTCACTCTGCAAAGGAGTGCCTGAAATCTACCTCTAGAGCTTCAAAGGCTCGAGCTGCCACCACTACTCTGGCGGCTCCGACATCAGGCTCCACTTCTCCAGAAGCAAAAAAATAGATTGTGACTCCCATGATGCACAACTTGGGAGTTGCGTTGAACCTGACTGTGCTCTAATGGAGCTATGTCTCAATGTGTCTGCTCTTTCTGACCCTCATTCTCTTCGTCCCTCTATTTTCCTTCCTTCCTATGAGATCTCCGATATTCTGTGCCTTCTTGACTCTGGCTCTACTCACTGTTTTATAGACTCTTCATTTATTAAGAAACATAAAATACCTACGTACCCCGTCCCTCCGATTCTCCTCCGTCTCTTCGATGGCTCCTCTTCCTCTTCCATCTCCTCCGCAGTAGACCTCAGCCTCGCCTTCGCTTCAGGTGAAACCACCTCCGAAACGTTTTTCGTTACCTCATTGGATTCCTCATGCATGATTGTTTTAGGACACTGCTGGCTCACCCACTACAATCCGTTGATTGACTGGGCTACGAGCAGCATTACATTCCGAACCCCTGCAATGGGAATGCCAACCCTGACATCACCATCCAAGTCTCCGGAGTCGAACTCCACTTCTCTTCCTCCACCTCCCGACCTCCTTCCTCAGGCTTGCCCCGGCCTAGCCAGCCACCCTCTGGAGACACTATCCTTGGATTCACTCAAAGCCCCTGGACTTCCATGCCCCAAGATTTCCTTTGTCAACGCTGCTGCTTTTCAGCGCGCATGCAAATTAGAGGGCTCTGTCCAGTTTGCCCTCTCCCTCAACTTGATGTCTGCTCATTCTGCATCCATCTCCGATGCCACCACTGACGACCCTATAGACCTCTCCAAGGTCCCTCCGGAGTACCATGACTACACGGACGTATTCAGTAAGAAGGCCTCAACCCTCACGCCACATAGGCCCTTCGACCTGAAGATCGAGTTAGAGGAAGGCGCAGAACCCCCTATAGGCAGGTTGTACTCCCTATCTCCCTCTGAACAAGAGGCCCTCCAAGGCTTCCTCGACGAGCACCTAATGAATGGCTTCATTCGCCAATCGTCCTCCCCTCATGCCGCACCTGTTTTGTTTGTCTGAAAGAAAGACAGCTCACTCTGTTTGTGTGTCGATTTTCGGGGCCTCAATAAGATCACAAAAAAGAACTGATACCCACTCCCCCGCACCTCCAACCTTCTAGAAGCCCCTAGCGGAGTGAAGATCTATACGAAGCTCGACCTCCGACACGCCTATCACTTAGTCCATGTCGCAGAGGGCAACGAATGGAAGACCTCCTTTTGTACCTGCTATGGCTCCTTCAAGTGGTTAGTAATGCCCTTCGGCCTCACTAACACCCCTGCCGCGTTCCAGTGCTTCATCAATAGTATCTTCGCAGATATGCTGGACGTGTGCGTCGTGATCTACCTTGATGACATACTGATCTACTCCTCTGACCCCACTGCTCATTGCAAGCAAGTCCAGGAAGTCCTCTGGTGCCTCCGGTGCCTCCATGCTAACAGACTTTACCTCAAACCGGAGAAGTGCGAGTGGCATTCGGAAACCGTCGAATACCTCAGGTATATCCTCTCCCCATCCGGGCTCTCCATGGCCCGAGACAAAATCCAGACAATTCTCGACTGGCCCGAGCTGCGGAAAGTTAAGGACATTCAAGCCTTCCTTGGCTTCGCCAACTTCTATCGCAGGTTCATTCAGGGCTACTCGAATATAGTAGTTCCCCTCACACGTCTAATCCATAAAGGAGTTCCTTGGAGCTTCTCCGATGATTGTCAGAAGTCCTTCCTCCGCCTTAAGGAAGTGTTTACCTCAGCTCTGGTGCTTGTGCACTGGATCCCAGACACTCCGATCACAATCGAAACTGATGCCTCCGATTACGCAGTCACCACCATCCTTTCCATCACATGCTCCAACAATGAGATCCACCCCGTTGCCTTTCACTCCCACACCCTCTCTGGAGCAGAGTTGAACTATGATACTCATGACAAGGAGTTACTGGTGATCTTCGAGGTGTTCAGCAACTGGCGCCATTATTTGGAAGGCTCCGCACAACCCATAGACATCATCACGGACCACAAAAATCTGGAATACTTCTCCACCACCAAGCTCCTGACACACCACCAGGTCCGCTGGTTGGAATTCCTCTGTCAGTTCAATCTGGCAGTACGGTACTGCCTGGGCAAACTCGGAGCTAAGCCCAATACATTAACTAGACGTTGGGACATCTACCCAAAAGAGGGGGATAAGGACTATGCTCATGTTAACCCGGACAACTATAGACCCATCTTCACCAATGAGCAACTCACTGCGTCCCTCTGTGCGACATATCTGGAAGCCCCGATGCTCCGGGCCTCCATTCTGGTTGACATAGAGCAACTCTGGTCTGATATCCTTTCCTCCCTCCCCAACGACCCAGTCGCATCTCCCCTCCTCTCTGCAAAGTCACTTGACGATCCATGGTGGACCATCGACCCCAAAGGATTCCTCCTAAGGGACAACTGCATCTACATCCCCGAAGCTAACGATCTCCGACTCCGCATTCTCCAGACCTTCCATGACCACCCAATAGCTGGTCATTTCGGGCAGAACTGAACCTTAGAACTCATTTGGTAAGAGTATACTTGGCTGGGCATCCGCACATTCATCAAGGACTATGTAAGTTCTTGTACGTCCTGTGCCCACTCCAAGACTCCCTGCCACCGCCCTTTCGGTCTTCTGAAACAACTCCCCATCCCAGAAAAGCCATGGAACTCCATTTCCATGGATTTTATCGAGCAGCTTCCCCCTTCGGAGGGCTTTACAGCCATTCTACTTGTCATTGACAGATTGTCCAAACAAGCACTCTTCATCCTGACTCATAACACCATCACCTCCGCCAAGTTAGCCAAGTTATTCCTCCTCCATGTCTTCTCTAAGCACGGAGTCCCCGCCCATGTCACCTCCGATCGGGGTTCCGAGTTCATCTCTCACTTCTTCTGGTCCTTAGGGAAAGCTCTTGATATGCGCTTACACTTCACCTCCGGTTACCACCCAGAGGGGGATGGTCAAACCAAGCGCGCTAATCAGACCCTTGAGCAATACCTTCGGATTTACTGCAACTACCAACAGGACAACTGGTTGGAGCTACTTCCCCTTGCGGAATTCTCCTACAACAACGCACCCAGCGCTACCACAGGCATATTCCCTTTTTTCACCAACAAGGGATATCATCCCAATTTCTCTGTCTACTCCGATCACGAACTTACTTCCTCCTCCGCCAAGTCTTACATCACAGATTTGGACGAGCTCCATGACTTCCTCCGATCGGAGATGCTGGAAGCGCAGAAGCACTACCAAGGACCAGCAGACATGAAATGAAGTCCGGCTCCTGACTTCAAGGTCAGCGATCAAGTATACCTCAAGGTGAAATACCTCCACTCTACTAGACCATCCAAAAAACTCTCCGAAAAATACTTAGGCCCTTTCACGATTATCTCTAAACCTGGTACTTACTCTTTTACATTACAACTTCCAGACTCTATGCGCTCTGTACACCCAGTATTTCACATCTCCCAGTTAGAACCTTGTGCTCCGAATACAATTCCAAACTGTGTCCAACCTCCAGCACCTCTGATCGGGGTTGATGGAGAGCCCGAGTACGAGATCGAGGAGATCCTAGACTCCAAGATTGACTGGAGACGACATCACTGTCAACTCCTGTACTTGGTACGTTGGCTCGGCTATCAAGGGACAGATGACAAGACCTCCTGGCTACTTGCTACAGAGTTAGGAAATGCGAGGGAACTTGTTGCGGACTTCCATCTGAGGTATCCCAATAAGCCCGGACCACTCCCCTCCTAGCGCCAACATACTCCGATATCTCCTTGTAATTTTTTCTTTTCTCTTTCTTTTCTCTGTGCACCCCATTTCAACTTCATGATCATTTAATTGATGAGTAATGACAAAAAGAAAAAGAAAAAAAAAGAAAAAAGGAACGACTATTTACTGCTCCCTACTCTTCCATATCCTCATCTCCTTCTCCGTCCTTGTCTCCATCTTCTCTGTCCTCCATCTCCTTTCCCTTCTCCTCTTCTTCCTCTCCCACTCCTACCTCCGTCACCTTGCGCACCTCTGTCTGTACCCCCACCTGCGGCCTTTTCCTCATCCTCCTGTCCTCCTTGACCTTGCAGACCTCGTCTCCGATCCTCTTCACCTCGGATGTGATCATTCCGAGATGACCCGCCACCTTCTCAAGGAGCGCCCAGATGGCGTCCTCGAGTGGGGGGGCAGCCGCCCGCAATGGTCCTGCGACTGGGATAACGACCTCCAGCCGCATGCGCTTCCTCCATTCCAGCACCTCCTCCTTCTCCTCCTCCTCCTCGTCCCCTTCCACCCTCGCTCGCTTGCACATAATGTGTAGCTTCATGCACCTTGGGCACGTGGTCCCCTTCGTTCCTGCCAGGGGCTCCTTGCACTCGTAGCCTCGATCAAGGCACTGACAGCAGGGCTCCATGGTGAGCCACGCCGGCGCCTTCTTTGCCGCCCGCCTCCTCCACTTGGGTGGCTGGGAACCAGCCTCATCCTCCAACATCACAATGACGATCTCCTGTAATGCCGGTTAGTCACTGGGTATGTCGCGATGGGCATGCCACTCACCTTTTCCTTTCCTTTCTCCTTCTCCATGCACTCCCGTTTCTCCTTCTCCTCCTTCTCCCTCCACACCTTCGCCTCCGCCTCCTTCTGCGCCTTCTCCTCGCGATTCTTTCTCTCCTTCTCTTCACACTCATGGCGCTCCTCCTCCTTATGCCAAAGGCAAGCCGTGTGCTCCACCTCTTGCCTCTTCTTGGTGATCTCGAGCTGCTTGTGCAGCTCCTCGATTTCGTGTGACGCCGGTGTAGGAGAATGGGATGGGGGTTGACTAGCAGGCATTGTGGGCGAAGCAGGTGATTAGAAGACAAAGTGGTAACTCCAGTGGGTGACCCTACTTATAACCTATTTCAGACTCCGACCGAACTCCGATGCAATCAACAATTGCTTAGCCGACATGTTCCGTCCAAGTCACTTTGGTGCCCCATCAAAAGTTCCACATCTCCATTTCAGGCTAGTCCACACCTACAACCATTATTCTGGCCTCGAGGGCTCGGCCCTAACAGGGGGGCACTGTCATATCCATCCCAACCCCTATCTGCCCCCTCTGGTCTTCTCCATCATCATCTCCAGTATCCCCTCATTCACCTCTAGGCCTTTGCCACAGAGTTGTGTATTCTCCACATTGGACCTCTGTACATAGCCTCCATTCTATTTAGAGTTTATTTCCTTGTGCTCCTTCTTGACCCTTCATTCCTTCCACTGACCCTACCATTTCATTCATGTTACTCCGTTTATCCTTGTTCAGCCACAATTCCATCCCACATGATACTTCCATTTCCCATATGACCTTCGTACCTTTGCACATGCTCCTCCATTCCTGAGTCCGATCTCCAATCTGGACTCATAGTATATAATCTCCTGTATTTCACCTATGCTCCTCAGTTCGTATATCAACTAAGTCTCCCATCCTCTCACTCGAAGTTCCCCTTCATGATCTCCATCTCCTCCCACTATCTCCTAAGTCTCTGTCACTCCAAAATCAAGGACACAACCTTGGCAAGGGCGCAACACATAAGTCTGCATTAAGTCCTTACTAAGTCCCCTCCTCCGCTACTCTCCGTCGGACCCTCCAGTCCAAATCATACTAATCTCCCTTCTACCCTCCGGACCTCCATCAGACTTGAGCCCGGAGGACTCGGACTTGACAGATATGATGAATGATGACAACAATGATGACAAGCTGAAAAAGATATCAAATGAATCAGAAGGTGACCAAAAGTGAATTTTAAGAACTAAGGACAAGGCTTTATAGTCTGGGCATGTCCCAGGACTTACTACAAGATAAGATCCAC
>JBBPRA010000607.1:0-17538 GCA_038092775.1 Boletus rubescentipes
GACTTTCAATGCATCGCACACAATGTACGAGTGGAGTTTCAATTTATTATTACACGACCCCCCCCTTCCTTGGTAACCCCCCCTGTCTCTCTCAACCACAATGTACGACGACGACGACGACGAGGCCCCGTTCACCATCGACGGCAGTGAACCCGACGACATCGCACGTGCACTCGCCGACCTCGCAAAACTCCGCGCCAGCGTAAAGAACAACCTCCGTCTACGCCCAATACGCTCCTTTTCCGCTCTCCCAAAGTCGCAATCCCCTCCTCTCCCCGCCCATGCCTGGCCACCAGACGCCCTCGCTGACCGTCTCGCCGCGCCAAAACACCCCATCGTCGTCGACACGCGTCCCCTCGCCGCCTACAACGCCGCCCACCTCCTCGACAGCGTCAACATCGCCATCCCTTCCCTCATCCTCAAGCGCTGCCGAAAACCAGGCAGCGGTTTCCAGTCCCTTGCCGCCCTCCGCCAGTTCATCACCTCAGACAACGACAAGCACCGCTGGGACACCCTCCCCTCCTCTCCCTCCTGGGACGGCGACGTCGTCATCCTACACGGCGAGGAAACCGACGACTCCGACATCGACAATCTCCAGGTCACCGCCTGGGCTCTCCTCCCCGTCCTCTCCTCTCTCCTCGGTCAGGATCGCGTACACTACCTGCGAGGCGGCATCGCAGCCGCGCATGCTCACCCGGCTCTTCGGAATCACCTCGTAACACAATCCCTCCATCCTCCAGATCCTGACGACCCTGAACCCCCCTTGAGGAGCGCAAAGAGCAGCGGCCTCTTCCACCTTAACACCTCCGCCCCAACACAATCCCATTTCGAAATCGATCAGCCCATGCCGTCACCATTACCCATCATGCCGTCCGGCTCCTCAGATCATCTAAACGACCCCGACGGCTCCCCTCCGCCTTCTCAGCTCACCTTCCGTCGTCCCGCTCCCCCACGGCGTCCAAGCGTGCCAAACCTCACCCGCATCATCACAAATGGTGGCGGCGAACAACAACTCTCTCTTCCTCGTCTCCAGATCCGCACTGTCCCCACTCGCTCGGCGACCCTGCCCATCACACCCTCACAATTCTCAAGGAGTCCCATCGGCAACACC
The DNA here is from genome assembly GCA_038092775.1 of Boletus rubescentipes. Taxonomy (NCBI): domain Eukaryota; kingdom Fungi; phylum Basidiomycota; class Agaricomycetes; order Boletales; family Boletaceae; genus Boletus; species Boletus rubescentipes. The sequence continues at coordinate 1,112 of JBBPRA010000607.1, forward strand.
CTCTACCTTCCTCCACAGTCCCCTTCCCACCTTAATCTCCTGCACTCGAATCACACGCCCCCCGTCCCATCCCCGCGCTGGACGACAAGCCCAGCCGAGTTCCTCCCACCACCTTCACCCAGATTCGCCCGTCCAACACCGCCCCGCACACCAGACACACCCCTCTGTGTGCCTCGTCCCACGCCTTCACCAAGCACCGCACGGCCAGATGACCTCCAGACTGCCTCGACAGAGGATGAGATTCCGACGTTCACCGTCTCCATGATCCTTCCCAATTTCTTGTATCTCGGCCCGGAGCTAACCCTACCAGAGCACGTGCAGGAACTCAAGTCCCTAGGCATAAAGAGGATACTGAATATTGCAGCAGAGTGTGACGACAATCATGGGCTCAATCTCAGAGAAAATTTCGAGCGGTATGTCAAGATCCCAATGCGGGATACAGTCGAAGAGGACCAAATCACCAAGGGGCTCAAGGAGGCTTGTGAGATACTAGGTAGGTACATTCTCCCGTATTAAAAACGGAATCGTGCATATGTTTGACGTTTTTTGCAAAGACGAGGCAAGTCTGTTTGGAGCCAGCACTTACGTGCATTGCAAAGTCGGCAAGTCGCGCTCGGTCACCGCTGTCATGGCCTACCTCATACATGCAAATCACTGGACCCTCTCGCGTGCCTATGCCTTTGTCCTCGAGCGCCGCAAGGGCATCTCTCCCAACATCGGGTTCGTTTCGGAACTCATGACCTTTGAGGAACAAGAACTCGGTGGGAAATCGGTCGGCGTGGTGCCCGTCAACCCAGGGCAGGGAGACAGCGGAGGCGATCCACAAACCAACTATGGGTATGCCGCGCAGAGTCGCAGACCGGGACACGCACGCGAGAGTTTGCCTCCCATGTTTACCGTACAAGACTCGGACGATGGTGGGGAAGTCGCCATGGGTCAGGACATGGAAATCAAGGATAAAGAGGGACGGTATCGACACATGCGCAGAGCGCCGGTCGATGAAAACACGCTTCAACCGATGCGGAGGGTGAGCAAGGCCGGACTCGAGAGCGCATTTTAGCACGAGTATAGTATAGCTATACCCATTTGCATATCATAGTCTGTTGCTGCTAATTGCGCAAAACACGAGGATGTGAATCCAATTCCAGGGGCTGGGTATGTGACAATTGGAAATAGACACGGGGAATCACCTGGTATCACAGTTTGCCATATACCACCTCGCCATCTATGACTGTCGCCTTCACCTTGGTCGCTAGGATTTCTGATACGGGCACGGTCATGATGTCCCGATCAAGAACCACAAAGTCTGCCTTCTTGCCAATCGAGAGCGAACCAAGTGTGCCCTCTGCAAACGTTGCGTAGGCAGCATCCAGGGTCATTCCTTTCAGTGCCTGTGTCCGTGTCAGACGCTCTGACGGGTACCTGGAACGAATCAATGAGTCCGTTAAATACTATTACGATGGGTCGCACCATCCCTGTGGTCCATGAGGCGAGTCTCCGGAAGGAGAGAGACGCGACACGGCGGCGTAGAATCCCAACAGTGGGTTGATGCCTTCAACCGGAAAGTCGGAACCAAGAGGCAGAACCCCCGTGTTGGACAGTCTTGGGGACGGGATACCAAGATCAGCAGAAGCCATGAAATGAACAGACACACTGGATCATCGTCTGATATGCGTACGCGCCTTTGATTCTTGCTGGGCCCTGCAGAGGTGTTTTCAGGAAAACAGGAACTGGGCAGGATGGGCATCGTTACCAGGCGTTGCTCTGCATACCACATATCGCTCGTTCTGTCGTCTCGAGGATTGTATCAATCTGTAGAGGATAAAACATGCGAGGCACGTACGCATGCGTGGGCTGGACGCTGGGTATCACTGCTTGTATGTCAGTTTCAAAATTACGAGCAAGGAAGATAAAGACGCGCCTTGAAGCCGTCCAGCGCGCTCTAGGTCGTCGAGGGTCATGATTTGCGCATGTTCGATGCGCGGACGTCGTTCAGATACACTTCCATATTCCGTATTCGACAAGATATCTTCGAAAATGTCGAGCACAATGTGGTTGGCGCGGTCACCGATGCAGTGGATGTTCTATGCAAGTCGTTGGGTCATTGGAGACACGACGCGTCGAGTACATACCACTTGCCAACCATCCTTCCAGAATTGTTTCACAAAGGCTGTCAAGGTTTGTGGTTGTATCCGCATGAGTCCGTGCGTGGATGGGTTGTCCGAGTACTGTTCCGAATCATAAATCAGCTCTAGGATCAAGTACGGTACGAACCGGTTCCAATAGAGCTGCCCCAAAGGAGCCAAGTGCACCTTTGATAGTGTCAGTCGTCTGAACCTGCAGGATATTTGGCCAGACAAACCATCTGTAAATAGCTTGACGCTGCGAAGATTGAGGCGCTGGGCGATCCCATAGTCAATGAGTCGAGTGATGTTTTTACCCCAATACTCCTCAGACTCCATGTTGCCCATGAGGTAGAGACGGAGCTAGGGGGATTCCAGTATGTACGAACTCGGGCGAACAAGACACGTACGGGAAGTTTCCGAGTCGAGGCATACCTTGACGGAAATCAGAGCATGTGGGTGCAAACAATCCAAGAACATACTCCTTATAAAATTCGATCATGTGGGGTTCTGTTGCAGCATCGTGGATAGAGGTCAAGCCCACTGCGTGCGCGTCCATCACGGTTCTGTCAAAGTACTCGCGCAACTGGGCTTTCGTCGGGGCTGGAACTGGTACGATGGACATTGCGTTGTCCACGAAAATGCCTAGATTCGATGAGTCGTGTGCATTCACACAGTCGTGAGGGGTTTTACCTGTAGGCTTGCCGGACGAGTCACGGATAATCAGACCGCCGTCCACCTCGTTAGGCAGTTTACCCATCAACTGCAAGACACGGTTAGAAACCCAAGCTGCATGAACGTCAACACGGTCCAGGTAGATGCGACGACCCCTGAGCAGAGCTTCCGAGTCAAAGTCGTCCTGAAATGGTTCAATAAGGAAAGATTCGATAAGGATGAACGATACAGACAGCAGTGGGATACTGAGGGTCTGACCACAGGTTCTGGTCCCATCCCATACCTACGATCCAACGGGAAGGATCGGCTATAATGTCGGGCTGTGACTTGACATGGTCAACGACGCGCTGCAGTACCTCTGTGCCTGGTGAGCTTGACTCGCGAAGTGACAGAAAGAATACCTTGTTTTGACTTGCAGCCAGAAAGGTCAAGGTTCATCGCAGCACCATATTGCAACACGTGGGCGTGGGCGTCTGTCAATGGTCGGTGTCGCACTCGGAGAGGGGCAGATCAAAAGTCCTACCTGCTAGGCCCGGAACAACGATGCTGTTGTCTTCGACGAACGAAACAGGTAGCGAGGGTTGCCAAAAGTCGAGTGGCCATGGTATCTGAAAGTTGACAAGATTTCTGGTATACTGGCGCGTGTGCCAGCGCGCCTTGATGTCCACTGTGCCAAGGCTGTCAGAGGCCAAGGAATGTGAACGAAGAAGACGCACCGAGACTCCCGACGTCTGCAATGGTGGTGTTGCTCACGACGATGCACTCGACAGTGGGGTGGGCAGTGTCTACCGTATATATTTTGCCACCCGGCGAGCAGAGGGCATAATCTTGCGAAGTAGGAGCGCGACTTATCGCCAGCACTGCAGCAAATGCGAGCAGGGAGGCGACAAGAGGCCTCCGACGAGAGCGAGGCGGGTTCACTGGCTGTTTCGAGTCGGACATGCCGGTACTAGTTCGGCACTTTGACAAATTGCTACGAAAGGAACTCTTCCACTGCCAGCATGGAATCCCCAGCGGAACTGCTGCACCACCACAAGAAGACGCTGCACTCGAAGCGCTCCTTTGGCAAGTATCCACAACCCATCGACTCTCCCACCTACGATGCGCAAGTCCCCTTTCTTGTCCAGAGTTTTCCTCTTGCTCACCGTTTTTCAGCTCAGAAGAGGACAACGACCCTCTCACCGACGACGGCGGTTCAGCCGTCTCTCTCCCAGTCTCTCTCCGTGCAAACCGTGCCCCACACACATCCAAGCTGTCCTCCCGCGCCAGGCATCAGCTTGCATCCAGCTTGCTCTCCGATGATGGCACAGATTCCCAAACCTATGACGGCGACGTCGAATCCAGCATGACCGCGGGCGTCGGACAGCATCAGGCCTCCAAAGGGTTCCTGTACCCCAACCTGCACCACGCCTCCTCGAATTCGACCCTGACATCCCAGATCGAGGACAATGTACCCTCTCCCTCTACTTCCCGACATCCGACCCCGCCACCGATTGCGCAGCAGGTTTTGGTGCTGCAACCCCCAAAGTACCCCACCTGCAATCCCGCCGCGTTCACCCCCGAAGACATTCGGGCTTTCGTCCAGAGAGCGGTCAGCGGAGAGCCTGGTCGGCCATACCGCATCAATCCACCTCCCACCGACAGACCAGTGCGCATTTTCGCCGACGGTGAGACAACTCGCGATCAATCTCCATGTAGCACTGAGATACGTGTCAGGGGTATATGATCTCTTTCACTTTGGGTGCGAATCAATCCCACTTGGCCCGCATCTGTGCCTGACTCATGCGCTAGCCATGCGTTGCAACTTCGACAAGCAAAGCTTTCGTTTCCAGACGTATATCTGCTCGCGGGTGTCAATACTGATGAAGATGTCGTTGCATACAAGACTCGCTGTGTCATGACCCACCAGGAGCGGTCAGTTGTTCCTTAAAGTAGTCTCGTCGTATCATTGATGTCGTATAGGTGCGAAGCCGTCCGTCACTGTCGCTGGGTCGACGAAGTCATTCCGGACTGCCCCTGGATCCTAGATGCCACGTTTCTTGACAAGTGGAAAATCGACTACGTTGCGCATGACGAAGCGCCCTATGTCTCCGAGGGCCATCAGGATGTCTACGCATTCGTGAAGCAAAGGGGTCGGTCATCGTATCCATTCCGGCGATAATTGAGCTGATGGATGTCACATCCAGGCCAGTTTATTCCGACCCGTCGCACACCAGGCGTTTCTACTTCAGATTTGTTGGAACGTATCATTTCCGGTTATCGCCATCGAGACTTTGATCAGAAGCTGGAAAAGATGGGCCTTGCAGAACTCAAGGCCCAGGGCTCAGATTTCGAGGACAGGAGCAACACAAGTTGAAGTTCGCCCAACATGGTTTTTTTATGAGTGATGTGGCAAAGCCTCATGATGTATAGATAGATGCCACTGTAGAGTCGTCTGTCGGTAGATAATAGTACAATATATTACAGCAATGCGGACTAGTGGGTTATTAGGCTTGTCATCCATCCAATCGGAACTGAACTGATTCGAAGTACGCGTTACTCCAGTTTCACTTTTTTCTCTTCATGTTCCTCTGTCTTGGTTGCTGGGGTGGACGGCAAGGGAGGTGTAGAACTACGTTTACGTTTTACCGAAGGCCCAGCCTGTTTCGACCTCTGCTTGGCGAACATGGCCATGATACCATCTTTGCGGTCCGCAACGGGCTCGATAAATTTGGCAGATTCTGTGCCAACTTTGCCAATTTCCTTCGGGACTTGATAACTAAAGTGCAATGAGCAACGTAGTAACCAATTCAAGGTCGGGGCCAGGGCCTACCATTGGAGCGGGGCTGTGGTGTCCTCCCAAGGGTGAAGCAAACGAGCGAGATCCGAAGACCATGTCTGGGATGAGGTGTCCAACCATCGGCTGATCTCATCTGCAGTCGAGAGGATGACTGGTTGTCGGTCATGTAACCAGCTCATTGCTTTGCTTGCATGGGTAGTGATGATTGCGAAAGTGTACGTTGGCTTGGACTGACCTGGAACAGGGGTAGTGTTTCTAGAGCATAACCAAAGCAGAGAAAAGGGAATACTTTTGTCAACGGTTTCTTCATACAAACCGGCCATGAGCATGACTTTGCCGTCAGGGTGCTTGGTAAAGTGCGGGAGTTTGTCCTTGCCTTTTGTCTGCCATTCATAGTACCTGCATCTGACATCCATCATGTTGTGTGGTGGTAGAAAGGTTATACGATACCCCTGGCAGACGACGATGCAGCGGTTCTTTCCACGGAACTTGTTCCACATGCCAACGCCTTCCATAATATTTTCGCAGCGTGCATTTATTGCCTGAGTGCCCTTGGAGGCTTGTTTGCCATAGTGAATCCCCCAGCGCATGGTTTGCATGGCGAGCGGATTGGAAGTAGAGTCCTTGGAATCGGACTCGGGATGCGTCGCGGGGTCTGCACCGGTGTATTGTCTGATGACTGGCGCATTGGTGTTTGGAGCTATGTTGTAACGAGGCTATGTCATCGAGCGTGCAAAGTCTCGTTCAAGAGGGAGAATGACACGAACCACAAAATCGTTTTCGCCGATCCACTCACCTACTGCGAGGTGAGGGTAACCGGGTAACCCGCGAATCTGGGCACGCTGAAAATCATCAGAATGGTTCGATCCAAGGTAGGGTTGGTCGGATTCACCTGAAGGCCTAGTGCATATCTTCCACACATCACCGCAACAGAAAGGGATAGCAGCCAGCACGTGATGGACTATGCTACCTCCGAGATCTCACCTGGAAACTTTGTCAAAGCCACATGCATCGTGTCATCGCCGAAATCACGAAACGCCCAGACATCCAACAAGAAGAGATTGGATGAACGGATAGCAGCAGAGGTTGACTTCCAGTTGGTATGTCACACACCATCCTCTTCGGAGCATCATAGTGTTGAACAGAGAGCATGAAGAAAGGAAAGGCATGGCGCCGCTGGACTCAAATGTCAACTAGTCGATGAGCATTGATATTGAATATTGATTCAGAAACTGAACGCTGCTGATGCTACAACGAGGTGCAGTTCCATCTTTCTTCATATGCCATTTATACAACGAACCAACGTATTTAGAAATGGATGCCCGAATGAGCATGCTGCCAGCTAGAGCCAGAGCTTGCAGTGTGAGTCATGGTTCAAGCTCGAGGGTAACACGGACGGCATCGAAGCGGACCGACTCGTCGACTGAGTGTTCAGCTTCGCACTTAATGTCCCTATCTGAGTCCCTGACACGATGGTGAGTCCTCGTTCGTATACGTCGAACTGGTCTCATCAACACTTACCCTTCGGCAACCTTGCGGAGGGTATCACCCTTGCCGCCGAGCACCGACACTCCAATCCCCTTACGAAAACTTGATCAGACCAATTCATCAAGTGTATGCCATTCGGTGATTTGCTGCAGGTGCAGGTTTAGTGTAACAAGTAAAACATTGTACCATCATCTATGCGGCCAAAGTCTTAAATCCATCACTCTTCTACATGGTCAACCCAACCAGTCTTGTCTCTATACCCACCGGCACTCCCCAACTTCGTCTTGTTGCGTGACTTGCGACCGCCGAGCTCCTTGTACATTTCTCGCATCTCAACTTTGCCTGGGCGGGTCTGCTCTTCTGTTCTCCACCTCTCCTCGTTGATTTCTTTTGGTGTCTGATACCCCGAGCGAGAGGGCGAGGACCATTCCAACGGGCTTGAAGGCGATGATGACTTGTTCCCACTTGATAGAAATGTTAAACGCTACAGATCGGTCAGACAATGCGTCGGCAGTGCAGAAGGCGTGCATACCCAATTCTGTTTCGACTCCCTTCTAGTCCACTTGCCCGAAGGCAGGCTCTCGTCGTGGAAATACTCTTTCCGGTAGTGTTGGAACCATACTTGATCCATGTCAGCTCTCCAGTGTGCGAAGACATGATACTGCTCACTATAATTGAGTGTCTGACTCTTGTTCCATTTCCGCGAGACTCTCGAGCATGATGCAAGATCAGATATCGAGAGCCACCGGAATAGGCGTTGCGATATTTGAGTCGGAAAGGCCTTCAAAGGATCTGATGAGAGAGACTTTGATGCCAGAGTAGAGCCCGGAGCACTCCGCGGATTTGCTCGCCGAGTGGGTGAGGCCGGTCTGGAAGTGGGCCGCGATGGTGCACGGGACCGAGCGGGCGTCCCGGGAGTAGACGTCTTGCGCGAAAAATGAAGAGCACATCAGCCGGGGATTACCACAGAGACTCACGACGTAAATAAGCTCTTCGTCAGAATCCTCGTCAGAATGGCGGGTAGATATGGCTTGCTTGCGCTCTATCGCAAGCTCTGTGAGGGTCAGCGATCGGAGGACGTCCTGACGGAGGCTCATGACGGTTGTGGTCACGGTGGATCAAGATGGAATGCTGGCAAGTCCACCCAGGCATCACTACCGCTAACCTAGCCCGATATAACCATATGTGACATTCAAATGTGACAGACATCATACAGGCACCTGGACTTAATGGGCCCGAATAATCAGGCTTCTTCACGCCATCGTTTCGAGTGTGAGGCTTCATCCTAGTACACTGCCACCTTATGCAGTAGTATTGAAGGTTCACTCTCGACAATTGTCGAGACGGAGTGGAACTTCGATTGCGGCAATCCCTCGTAGCCTGTCTGAACCTTCATTTTCACGGCGCCGCGCGCTCTCGCGCCGAAACATATCCATATTTGGACATCTAGTTACAACATTCCTCCCCTCCCTTTTCTGCTCAACCATTTGCTTCCCTGCCTTTAGGGGTTGTCCTAATTGATAACCACAGTATTACAGAGCATTTGTAAACAATTCTGACTGCTTGTACTGTAATAATCAGTGTTCTGCCAGTCAGTGAATGTTTGCAACATTCAGGTGCATCAGCAAATCACTGATTTAGGCACAGGTTCCCACAGGCTTACAATATATTACAACAGTAACAGCACATTACAGCACATCACACAGGCACACTGACACAGCTGACATGTCCTACAGTGGCATAGTCATGTCACAGTGCATCACACTGGCATACTGACATGGGCCAACAGCACTATGGTTCTACAAGAATAATACAGAACATGGGAAAACTCTTGTATTAGCAATGGTAAATACTAAAATACTAAAAATGCACAGATAATGCATGTAAACTATATAATGAAAATGTGCAGAATACATTTTTTAATCAGTAGCAGAAATCCTAATGAAATGTAGCCCCACATTTGCTAATCCATGAAGACTTGGTAAAATTTTTGCAAGTATTGGTGTGACATCTGTCACATGACTAAGTTGGACTTGACGCAGTCTACTAATGGGCTGACAATGAGCCACTACCATACCCTATCCCAATGAGGCAATGATATGACAGGTGCAACAAGGACATGCCCCAAGTTGCCTTTATGCAACAATGTGGTGATGATATGCCCTGACCCAGATCTCCCACCTCATGATGATGATGATATGCCCTGGGCCGTACCACCACCACAATGTGACAGTGACAATGGCAATGATGATGACATTCTGGTCATGCCCACCACTGTACCCTTGGGCCCTCCTCCCTGTCTATGATGTGACATGATGATGATGATGGTGACATGCCCTAGGCTGTATCACCACCACAGCATGATGATGCCATCATTGTGGCCCAGTGATGATGTGGAGCCTGTTGTTATGTGAGCATCATGGACGATCGAGGTAAAGGAGCAAAGAGCCCTTCAAAGTAGGATGTAGACTTATAGAGGTAATCAAGAGCTTGGTGAGCTCTGGTGCGACAAGGTTGACTAAGGACGAAGGCAGGTTAGGCCTTGGAGCAAGTGACTCTAGCTGAGAGAGGTACAACACGTGTATTGCACAGATCAAGAGTAGTGAATAAGTACAAGTTCGTGGACTTATATACTCAGGAAGAGATCTGCTGAATAAGCAAAAGAATACCATGGAACAAGGTAGAACGTTCCGCTAAATAAGAGTAGAAAGTCATGGAATATCAGGGAAGGAAAGATGAGTAAGAGGAGTATGTAGCCAATGCAAGAGAATCGGCTAGAGGAGTAAGTGTCCATGACTAAGAAGAGAGAAGCAAAGAATATTCCCTGTCTGGCAATAATACAAGGAATGGCATAGGGGTTAGAGGGTGCATACAGTGAATGCAAGAGGTCCCAAGATAAGAAGATAGTGATGATAGGTGTAAGAAAGGGACCCTGGGAAGGAAGATGTGGCATGAAAAGAAGAAATAAGGAAAAGAGTGCTGCCCAGGAAGAGAATTGTAACATTACCTCCATCGTACAATTGAGACACAGGCTCAATATGCATAGATCCCTGCTGGAGTAAAGAGATGATTCCATGGTTAAATCTGTCCTCCTGTGAAGATGGATGTTGCCTGTTCTAGGGTAAGGTTTTCAACTGGACAATCAGCAAGCACCTGTCTGACAGTATTGCAACTGTTACAACGTCTACTAGGACAGAATCGGTTGGAGTGTCCCCAATTCTGGCAAAAACCACACTGGGTGGACAGACATAGACATTAAGAGTGCCCAGGTGTGGAGATGTGGCAGTGTGGGCAGCGATAGGTGGGACAATCCTCTCAGTAGTGGCCCAGATTGTGGCAACGAAAACACTCAGTGAGGGGATTGGCAGGTTGGTGAGGAATGACATCAGGAAGGACACAAGTGGGGGAGCTGAGAATGTGTTGGCCCAAGGGGAGTGTGATATTGTAGGACTGAATAAGTGTTCTAGCGACTGTATCAATTCCTTCAGAAGAAATCGTGGATTTGACTGCTGTAGGGGTTTCTGATACTTTTGAGAGGGGAGGAGAGGAGATCCAGGCATGGAGTTCAGTGATGGAGGTATCCACTGAGGAGGATGGAGGAGGGATCATCAAAGGGAGAGAGTCTGGATAAGGGTGGAGCAATTCAGCTTGGGTGATGTAATGGTCTCTTTCTCCCATGGACATGGTGAAAAAGATACGATGGAAGGTGGGGTAAATGAGAGTGGGAGAAATGTGAGTTATGAAAGTATGAAAACCATGAAGATGAAGGAGAGATAAAGTATGTTCAGGGATGTGGGCAAGTGTGAGCCTTAAAGGAACACTGTATTTGGCCAGTAGGTCCAAGGGGGCAGAGAGGAAGTGATAATTCTGAGCCATGGTGATATCATGAAAAAGGTGTACAAGTTCCTGAGATATGGTATCTTCAATGAAGAGAGGCATGTCTTTAATTTTGTGCATGAGGATGGGATTTGTGAGGATAGCGGCATAGAGAATGCGTGTGTAGAAAATGGGTAGACAGGTAGGCTGCACAGGCCTGGTACAAATTGGGGAGTTGTTGGGTGAAGACAGAGAGGAGGAGGAGAGAGACGATGATAGGAAAGACATATTCTGGGGAATCAAGGATGATGAGGTTGTGGATCATTTACTGGAGGTTTATTATAGATTTTGTAGCTTCTTATATGCTCTGAGTAGGAGCAGAGCATGTCAGAGATTGGATTTGGGTTCCTAGGTATTTTCCTACAATGGATAGCCTTTTCATGTGGTCAGGTACCAGCGGTTTTTGCCATTGCCACAGTGAGCTACAATCTGATCAATTTCATACTCTTCTTTGGCATCAATCGTGTCAGGAGGAGCTCAGGAGAAGTTCAGTCCATGCATGTTGATTTCTTGATAAGGGGAAAGGAGGGTGGTGTGGAAGATATCATGGACTTTCCATGTGGGAGGTAGGTGTAGGCGATAAGTAAGGGAAGATAATACTTGGGTAATTTCAAATGGACCATGACGTTTAGGAGCAAGTTTCTTGGAAGGGTAGTGAAACAACCCAACAAAGCAAGTTAATGCCTCAGGTCATTCACTAGACAGCATGGACTACTAACGAAAGTGAGGAGTTGGATTGAGTCTGCTTTGAAGGGTGAAACTCCAAGAGAATCAGACTGGGGATGCCAGTCGATTCCTTGGCCTTTATATACTATCATACTGTATGTACATGTTTGTATCAGATCTACTGATATCATCTAGGGCAAGCATAATGGAGATTAATAACATGATGCAACCGCATGGCGGTGGCAGAATGGAAGAGAAGCATGGAACATGTGTAATGCACATATGTATGGCAGTATTGCCATGCACAGCACGGAAATGAACTGTCAAAGATAAAGTTAGGTTTAATAAAACAAGGTTCGCCATGAGGCAACCACATGTTTGTGAAATGGTGAATGGCATGAGATAAGTGAGTTCTCGTAGAGAAACTCCTCACAGTTCGAAGTCTGGAATGGTCAGATAAGATAAGATAAAAGGTGAAAAATTGACTAAGTCCGTTAAATGTGTAGTCCCTGAGGTGGGACCGTAACAGGTAGTGAAGGTGGAGATGAGTAGCTTCCAACCACATTTTATCTCCTACTTTCCATGGGGTGAATCTCCGAGAGGAGCATTCAGTCATGATCTGACAGGCAGAATCGTGTGCTGCAAGGGCTTCCTTTCGAGCTTCTTCTAAGAAAGAGAGGCAGTTTTCCAAGGCTGGGAGGAACATTTTTCCAAGTGGAGGGTAGGAATGGGGTTTGTATCCCAGCATGAGAGAGAAGGGGGAGGCTTTTGTGGAACTATGAGGAATGGAGTTGTGGTGGAATTTGGCTGTGGTGAGAAGTTCTGTCCATTTCTGGGGGTTGTTGGCACAGAAGATTTGGAGATAAGTCTCAATTTCTTGGTTGGCTCATTCAGTTTGTCCATCAGTTTGAGGGTGATAGGTGGTGGAGAGGCAGACATCATAGTGGAGTAACCGTGCAAGTTCCCGAGCGAATGCAGAGGTGAACTGTGGACCTCTGTCTGAGATAAGGGAATCATGGAGACCAAAATGTTTAAAGACATGGGAAAGAAAGAGTTGGGCAATGCTGGCAGCATTGATGTTTTTGGAGCAGGGAGCAAGGATTACCCCCTTCGTAAGGCCATGGTCGACCATGACCATCAAGGAATCATGGCCAGCAGATGGGGGGAGATTGGTGATGAGGTCAACGGAAAGCTGCCAAAATGGGAGGGATGAGGAGGAGGGAATGGGAGACAGGGGTGGACATGTGGGATGATGGTTCACTTTGTTCTGCTGGCAAGTGGTGCAGCCTGAGACAAAGGCATTGACAAAGGAGGACAAACCAGGCCACCAGAAGTCACATTTGATGATGGCCTTGGTATGAAAATACCCTGCATGCCCAGAGGTGGGGGATTCGTGCAAAGAGCAAACAAGGGAGCAGCGGGCTGCTGGTGGCACATACATTTGTCCCTTAAAGTAGAGGTGGCCATCCTCAAAGGTCCAGTCAGTGAGGGCTGAGTGAGGGAATAGAGGAGAACCATCCTGCATGGCTTGGATCGCTTTTAGAATGAGGGGGTTGGAAGAGAAAGAGGATTTGATATGGTGCGCAAGGGAGAGGTCAAGAGCTTGGATGACCACTGGATCTGGGATGATGGTGACATCAGCATTGTCATCAGTGGTGTTGATGAGGTCTTTTCAGGAAAGGGCATTAGCAGGTGCCATCCATGTACCAGGTGTGACCTGCCAGCGAATATCGAAATCCTGTAAAAACAGGGACCAATGAGCTTGTCAATGGGACAATTGAAACAACCAATAAAGCAAATCAATTGCCTTAGGCTTTCCACTAGACAGTGTGAACTACTAACAAGTGAAGGAGTTGATCAAGTCTGCTTTAGAGGTGAAACTCCAAGAGAATCAGACTGGGGATGCCAGTCGATTCCTTGGCCTTTATATACTATCATACTTGTATGTACATGTTTGTATCAGATCTACCGATACTGTTTAGGGCAAGCATAACAGGAATTAACAACATGATGCAACCATGTGGCGGTGGCAGAATGGAAGAGAAGCATAAACATGTGTGATGCGCATGTGTGTGGCAGCATAGCCATGCATAGCATGGAAATGAACTGTCAAGGATAAAGTTAAGTTTGATGGCATAAGGTTTGCCATGAGGCAAACATGTGTTTGTGAAAATATGAAGGGTGTGAGATAAGTGAGTTCTCATAGAGAATCTCCTCACGGTTAGAAGCCTGAAATGGATAGATAAGATAAGATGCAGGAGAGAAAAGTTGGTTAAGTCCATTGAATGAGTAGTCCCTGGAGTGGGACCATAACAACAATTTTCTGGGATCCTTTATATAAGATAGGTTTCTGTGATTGGTGATGATGGTGACTGAATGGGTGGTGCCTTGAAGGTATTGTCACCATTCATTGAGAGCTAAAATGACAGCAAGGAGTTCCTGGTCATAGATGTCATAGTTTCATTCAGCTGGTGCAAAGATTTTGGAAAAGTAAGCACAGGGGTGATGGTCTCCATTGTCATCAGTTTGCATGAGTATGACCCCTGTGGTGAGGAGGGAGGCATCAGTCATGACAGTGAAGGGATGGGTGACGTCAGGAATTAGGAGGACTGGGGCAGAGGAGAATATTTGTTTCAGTGTTTCAAAGGCATTCTGCTGCAGTCTCATCCAGACCCAGGGTTCGTTCCTTTGAGTGAGGAGATTAAGGGGGGCAATGATGTTTGAGAAGTTTGGTATGAATTTTCGGTAGAAGTTGGCGAACCCTGTGAAGGATTGTATGGCTTTGACAGAAGTGGGGGGATTCCAGGATCAGATAGTGTCCAGTTTCTTTGGGTCCATCTTGACCTTCCCTTGACCAATAATCATCCCTAAGAACTCCATTCATGGGGCATCAAAGATACATTTGGAGATTTTGAGGAAAAGTCCATGTTCTCATAGTTGCAGAAGAACATGGCGAGTCCATTCATGGTGGAGGGTAAGGTCGTCTTTGGTGTGGATACCAATGTTGTCCATATAAATTTTCAGCCATTTTTCTGCTATCATGTTGGCGAAGATGTGGTTCATAAAGGCTTGGAATGTAGATGGTGCATTGCAAAACTCAAAGAACATCACTGTTGGTTTGAAGAGTCCAAGGGGAGTGATAAAGGCGGCTTTCCATTGGTCTTCTTCATGAATGCGGATGTTGTTATAGCCCCACTGGATGTCAAATTTTGTGAAGAGGGTGGCATCCTTCATGTCGTTGATGAGTTCTGGGATGAGCGGTAGAGGGTACACATTTCAAACAGTGTGGGAATTGAGATACTGGTAGTCTTGGCAGGGGCATAGGGATCCGTCTTTCTTGGGTATGAAAAAGAATGGGGAAGCTTGGAGAGATTTGGAGGGTATAATCTATCCTATCTTCAGGTGTTTGTCAATGAACTCTTTACAAGTCTGAAGCTCAGTTGGGTTAAGTGGATAGATTTTGGCGATATGGGGGGTGAATGTTGGTTGAAGGTTGATGGTGTGGTTGTAATGGTGATGAGGTGGTAATTTGGCATGGATTTGTTCTGAGAACACATCTGAGAAGTTGGAGCACCAGTCAGGCACAGAGTTTCCAAGGGTGTGCTTTGTTGGGCAATCTGGGTGGAGATGGTAATCTTATTAATGGACTTGTTTTCCTTCCACAGCTCGTGTTTCCTGAGGTGTTTGTTGATCTTTGTATCAGCATCAATGCCTAGCCAGCATACAAGATATCATTGAGGTACTGAGGTAGTTTCTGTTGCAAGGGGGTTTCCAGGTAGCATTACTGTGTTTCTTTTCCAATAGATGGTGGGATTCCATTTCTTCAGCCAGGGCATCCCTAGGATGATTTGCTTTCGTTCAAGGCTGAGAACCATGAGTTTGAGTTTTTCCGTTCTTTCTTTGAACAGAATATTGGTGTGGGCTTTCCATCAGATGGTTCCTTTGGCATTAGTGGTTCCATCAACGTTATTGGCAATGATGGGTTTGGGAAGTTTCTCTAGGGGTAACTTGAGGAGGCAGAGGAGACCAACATCAATGAAGTTTCCAGTTGCTCCACAGTCGACAATGTTGGAAATCAATGTAGTAATGTCTAGTTCGCTCTTCATGCTTATTACTTACTATAGTGTCATGACTGACACTAATGAGCATGACTTACATTTATTAGATATATTTCTCCTATACTTATTAGGATAAGCATGACTGACATTAGTCAGTCACTATAGTCATTAGCATGACTGACATAATTAGGTCAGTCACACCATTATGGTAGCATTTCATACTATTCTTTGGTGATCATTATGACATCATATTCTATTCTTATTAATGATGTCATATTTCATTATCTCGCACCATATACTTACAATCTAGTGCGATTACTTACCATTCTGATCTAATATTGTGTTACTATTGCACAATACGTTCTCTTCCTTTCATCATGGGCTCTTTCCTGGGACTCTTTTGCCCTTTACTGATAGTTTTATCTACTTGTACAAACAATACTCTGGATGTATATAAACTGGGTCCTTATGACCCAAAATACTAAGCTCTCAACTCCTACAATTGAGTGATAGCTCCTCAATCTACTTGCAAGAGTATCAAGCACCAAGTGAGTGTTCTCCCTCACTGGTTCATCCCTTTGCTGTTGTCTCTACACCTGGTCAGAACTAGCAATTCCGATAGGTTATGAGCCCCACCTAGGCTCATAAGGTCCATCTTAAAGATGCCCTTCTTCCGCCTCGCGATGCTGGATGCTCTTGCTCTTGGTCTTTTGCTTACCATGAGCGAATTACTTTCTCTTGTGTTTGCCTCTATGGGCTTCA
>JBBPRA010000608.1:0-17525 GCA_038092775.1 Boletus rubescentipes
ACACTGCTGGGCCGCCAGAAAAGGAGGACCAAAAGCCGACGAGGCGATCACGTAGGGATAGGGATACGGTGACCTCGTTGTCCAAGGTGTGATAATGTTATACGAGGGCTTCTCAGATATGCCCATGTCCGTTATCACTCTACCATGGCTACCATGGTTGGTTCATCTCGGGTTTCTGGATGCTTCAATTTGTCATATTGACCCGACCTTGCTTGTTTACGCGCACGACTGACGTTGACATTTGCATGACCATGTACAATTTTGCATGTGCTTATTTTTGAATGGATCACTATTAGGTTTTAATGTAGATGTACTATGGGAACGTCCATCATCTTTGCTAGATGCCCACTTCAAGCTGAGAACCCTCTGCGGTTTGATAGCGCGATCAAGGTACGTCTGACATCTTTGTTTCTCTTACTGTGTAAACCCTGGATCCGAAGGGGACAGGGATTGACGTGCAAGCTTGTGGGTTGGGACATACGAACAAGGCAAGTAGCCGGCTCGACAGTATGATTTACTGAGTGCATGTTTCAATGCAACTAGAGAGTTTGCGGATGTGGCCGGCCTCTCAGATTGAGTACGCTGACCACATTGCCAGTGGGACTGACGTGACAGTCCGCCCTCTGAAAGTCTTGGAGGTACGCTTCCTAGTGACCAGCGGAACTGAACCTCGGGTCATGCCTTACTGACAGTGTTGATGTCGGGAGTCGAATGGTTCAGCCTGACTCTGAGACCCGCCCTGGATCTCTATCTCCAAGTCAGTTCGGCGTTGCATACGTTGAAACACTAGCATGCCACGGTGGCCCGCTTGAATACTTTTTGGGCGTACATCTGGGACGTTTGACTCCATCTTTTGGACTTGCGCTGACTGATGCCTACTAGAACTCTGGACACCCTAGCCGCCGTGCTGAAAGTGTCTTCGCAAAAAGTTTACGTCTGAGTAGGTAGGGCTGCAAGCCCTATCACGGCTCGGCTCAAATGGCCTGCAGTGTCGTCAAAGCGATGCTTACCGTTATGAACAATCCCTGACAATCGGACCTATATTTTCAGGATCGAAATGTACTGTGATCCAGACTGGTTTCAACACCCATCGCAATGCTTGGCAGGCAATGGGTAAGGAAAATGTTGGGGGTTTCTATCGGTTAACGCTCTTCAGAGATTCAAGTTGCGCGCGTGAAAGTATTCACTCGCTTCTTGAGGAATGCACTAATGCTAATATGCGAATGTTTCATGCGAAGCCATCCCCGTAGACAGCAATCAATCTGCGCGGGAATGGCGTCCTGGACGCATTTGCAGATATCAAATATCATTCGTCGAGCATCGAGCCTATACCTGTCTGCGAGCCTACCGATTCGTGGCGTTCACGCAGGAGATTCTCCGGAACGATCACATTCAGGCGGCCCCGGAGATCCGGTTGCTGGTCATCAATAATGTCAAGTGTGTACCATGTCCTATCCTGTGTTTGACACTCCACTCATGATCTACCTCAATGATGTATCTATGTTCCTTTAACAAGGAAAAGCGAATGAGTATGATGGTCAACTGTCACCATTGTATTATCAACATTTCGGAGGGATCACCAGAATCTTGTGAAGCGTTCAAACATAATGTGGCCGGATATTTTACTTTCATACAGTCCCTCATCAGGGGGACATCGATTATGGGACCCGGGTCTGTAGACATTGTTGGACACCCTCCTAGTCGATGATTTCAAGTTACTAGTGACATTAACCGCGATAAAACACCTGCCTGCACGCAGTTAATAGAACGTTATCTAGTTCGTCTTATAGAACGCGTGAGTTCGCCGTCGCGCTGTGACAGGCCTCAAGCTTCAATATTCCGCCTGGAGCGCTGCGTACCGAGTGATTCTCAGAACTTCTGATCCCTTGATCAGAGGCGGAATTACAGTAACCAGTGGATCCGAGATCGAGGGGCTGCTGAGATCTCCGACTCGGAGTCCTAGTGACCAATTGATATTTCCCTCAGCCGAGATGGCCAGGTGCAATCTTGCCCAGTAGGGATATCTTATCGGAGAACCCAGACTGGACTCCGGAAATCAGTTCAACATCTGACTTCCGCCTTTCTACCATACTTGTCGTCCGTTTGGGACGTCCATGAGATTGATATGCTGACGATCATGTCATTCGAATAGTACCGTGATCTGAGTCATACCATCGCGGTGGCTCAGCCTCACTAAATTTGGGTCCATCTGACTTCATCCTGACTCGAGCATGTTCACCACAAAAACTAGCATGGATCGCTCGTCCACCGAAAACAACGTCACTCGATCTAACCACAGCGACGAGATGCCAACATACACCATATTCCCCATCGAACCACCCATATCCCCATTCCAACTCAACGCATACAAAACACTTCGACTCACCTCGCTGCAAATGGACCCGCAGGCATTCGCGTCCACATACGCACGCGAAGTGGCTTTCTCTGAGGATATTTGGCGAGAGCGACTCGATTCGCGTTTTAAACAGACGATGGTGGCTTCCGTACAGGACTCTGTCTCGCCTACTAGTGAACGAGGTGTCGACGACAAGGAAAAAGCGACGGAGACGGGAGAGTGGATAGGCACAGCCACTATAGTTGGACCTTCAGGCATTCTTCCTTCCATTCTGGCCCCGTTCAAAGAGGCTGGCGTGGGTACCAACTGGGAGATGTACGCCCTGTTTGCGATGTGGGTACACCCTGCACATAGGGGCAAAGGTGTTGGAGTCCAGTTGGTCAAGGCATGTTTGGAATGGGTGCGGACAAACGTCGACATCAAGTTCTCAAGTGAAAATAGTGGGGACTTTGAGAAAGTGGCGGTTCTGCTTGTGTACGAAGACAATGTCGCTGGGCGCGCGTTGTATTCCAGAGTAGGATTCAGTGATTTAGATGGGGTTCCAACAAAGGAGGGAGAGAGGTGGATGGTGGCTAGAGTGTAAGGGGTATCAACAAGATGTGGAAATTGAAGGATATACCAAACTGCTTGCATGGAGTTTTCGATACATACAATACAAACGATGTGAAATGCTATATGATTCGGTTCAGGGGCTGAAGAGGATGTTTATGGTGTGCGGGCAGATAGCCGTGCGACTGCAGAAGTTACAGAATGTGCTAGAATGTGAATAGGGACACACGGGATGAAGTAGTATCGGGAGGCTCCTAGACCTACACATGACCTCCTGAAGGTGATAAGAACAATGTCGAAGATGAAACGAATGTGTCGAGTTGCCAGTGAGAGAGCAGGCCAGGAGGCCATTGAGGCGCAAAGGGATTGTCGAGAGTCGTTGCAGGAGATTGAGACAGTCGTAGCAATTGAAATAGATGATGGATGAGGCTCGACGGACAACACAGCGAGCGACACGCGCTGCGACTCGAAACAAGTCGAAGCCGGATCGCTGGCTGGAAGTCGAGTCGGAGTCGGTACCAGTAATTCACACACACACCTAAAGAACTCGTCTGAGCAACTCAAACCACGCGAAAAATGTCCTAGATGACCCAACCAGGGCCGTCGACTCACCCTATCATTGTGGAGCGCGGAGGCCGCAGTGGCGGGGGATATGAGTGTGTGTTCCTGTACCTTTTCCATCATGCCGCTCTTTGGTAACTGCGACAGTGACATTGTTGAAACGTTGATGGCCAGGTTTCAAGCTCTAGCAGTACCCGAATAGAATTACAGGTGTCCCAAATGTCTCGAATTGAGCCATGTTTGTCCAGTTCTTGGCCGGACGGAACTCTTGATATAGGGTTAGTATTCTTTGTATCCTCCTGAATGGATCTACTTCTTGAGGACAATGGGTGTCCGAGAGACAGCCGTTCGCCAACTGTCAACTGCCCAATGGCCTAAGCTACCGTTGCCCACCGAGATGGTTCCACATCCGAACAGCGCACGCCGGTTATCGGGCTTTCCATACGATACCTATGTAAGTATGTTTGCAGTGTACATTGTCGGCACGACGACCATCAGATGGCATGTGAGAACATCGACCCCGAGGAGGTGACATGATGGGTTGGGGGATTGCATCCGTATCGCCTGAAACATTTATTTCTCTTTGCGCTGCGATCTGCTTGTCCATGTCAGACTCGGAGTCCGCGGGCGGCACGCCGATTGAAGATCGCCAATGGGCCAGTGAAGCACTAAATGGCGTATCGCTTGGTGTGTTTGGCTCCTTTCAGACTATTATATAGTATGAACGGTCAAAGTGCACAGAATTTCCGCACGCCACTTTTTGTAGAGCGCACGCTACTATTTGACTGTCAAGGTACAATTTGAGGAGCTGGAGTGAGGTCTCAAATGAGGGAATGTAGTAGAAAATGGTTCAGTGCATTCACGTGACACTACTAGTAGTCGAGAATGAGGGGACGTGATCTATGACATGTCGACAGACGGTGGTATGTGCAATGTAAGATCGTACTGGAAACTATTAACGAATGGAGGGGGGGGTGATGTGAGATGTAAATGCGTGAAATTTGTAAGGAAAGTGGATTAATGCCGATGAAGGAAGGAAGATGAACTCGGAAACGCGTGTCAACTACCCCCATGGGAACGTCAGCATCTTCATCTCAGTCACCCACCAACAAGCCTGAGACTCAGTAACACTATCTTGGCCAGCGCGCTGACAGCAGAACTTGCATTAACAGCATCCGTGATGACGATGCGAGCAGCTCAAACTCACTCTGAAGTCTATTGAGCTGTCCAAGCGACATGTCGCCCGGACTCGGACATGCCAGCCGAGTTCCTTGGTGTACAGCCACCCGCTCTCGAGAGCACGTTGGCATACAAGGCCAGGCTCGTCAAGAGGGAGCTCTGCACCGTCTTCCTCAACCCTGATGGTGCCTCTGACAATCATGACGACCTCGCCAAGAGGCTTTTAAATTTACTCTCTCCGAGTCCTTTTCGCTTGGTTGAATGAATACATCAACTAACGTCTCTGTTGTGATAACTTCGACACCTTTCTCGGGCCGAACAGGAACAGATTATGCACAGTTTAAATTTGCCAACGATACTTGAAACCTCGGTTATCTAAACGCCCCTATCATGAAACATCCGCTTGTCGTAGTTCGTCCGTGCATTTCAATTGTAACGCATGCTCTACATTACTGAAACCCTTCCAAAACCCGAAGCTTTGGAAGGTCTTTAACCTTAGCTTTCACTCGTCAAATTATAAACTTGGGGAGTGTTCCAGGTACACGTCAGATCATCCTTTACTGTCTTCCGCCTGGGTAGCTTCGTGAACAAGTTTATGACAGGGTAGGTAGGACCCAACCATTCAGCGAGTCTTGATTTCTTTTTGTGCTACCTGCTCTAACAGAATGAGGTGGAGCCTCGTCGTCAAGTGGCGCTACAAGCATGATGATTCGACCCTCCCACCTGGAATCCGACTCAGATGACGTGTCGAAACCTTTGAGTAACATGTGAAGAAAGCGACGCAATCCCCTTTCACAGCGGCCAAGTTCGGAATTTATTGTGGTTGGATATACGAGCAAGACAAGGAGCCCACAGCTTCAACACAGTTTGACACCAGCGGCAATAGTTGCCATGCAACTGGTAGGGAAATAATTGAAGAGGATTCCCTTGATTAACGGTCTTCACAGACTCAGGCGACACGTGAAAACATTCGCTCGCTCCTCGAGCAATGCGATATTCCGTATGAAGTCATCCCATTCGATGAAGACCTGTACAAGGAGTGTATGGACGACGCGATGCGACGCAGCTACCCAATGGACGGCGACCCGTCTTTGCGCAAATATCTACGGCAGGGAGTCGTCTACGCTGCAACTGCTGGCAGGCACCTCCGTCATCGTCCAACCCGGATATGGATTGCACTCTATGCGTCATGTAACATCTTCATAGACGACGTGACTGACCATTTCCCGAAAGAGATGCCAAATATTTATCTCTTCAACGACCGGTTTATTCGCAAGGAACCACAGGGGAACGCCATCCTGGATGCATTTGCAGATATCCTGCGTCGGGCGTCGGACCTGTATCGGCCTATTGCGTCTCATTTGATCACCACATCGACGTTGAATTTCGTTACGGCCAACCTGCTTGAGAACGAAACGATGTCCATGAAGGTACTGCCGTCGGAATCATCCCGGACAATGTGCAACTGACGACGATGAATAGATCTCGAGCGCTGCAGAAGAATATCCCGCTTACCAGCGAAACTTGTCGGGGTTCGCAGAAGCTTGCGGATTCATTGCATTCCCGAGGAAGATCCCCTTGAATGAATACATCCAGGCAATCCCAGAGCTGAGGCTGTTCATCAATAACGTCAAGTATGTAGCTTGTCCTGTCTCGCATCGACACTTTATTCACCACCTATTTCAGCGACATAATGTCCTTTTACAAGGAAGAGTTGGCAGGTGAGACGACGAACCAGATCTCCACGCTAGCTGCTCGCACCGACAAATCAAAGTTGGAAACATTTGATGAACTGACGGAGACGACGATCGGTGTTTACAGGAGTATTGTGAGAATATTGGAGGGATCTCCTGAAGCTTGTGAAGCATTTAAACAATATGCAGTTGGATACGTTCACTTTCATACCTCATTGGCGAGATACAGATTGGAGGATTTGGACTTGTAAATGCTATCGTATGCTTTCCTGCCCGAAAAATTAGCATTACCGATAAAACACGCACACCATCAGTCAACACAACGATCACCAGCACGCCAGGTTGAGCGTGCCACCGCGCCGCAGGGGCATCTTAGAGCAACTGGAAACATGTTACGCGAGAAATTCCTACGTCTCTTGTTATGGCACGAGGCCGTCGGAAATTACTAGTTAGGTGACCAGTGAAGCGCCGAGGAATATTGATGAGCCGGTTTCCCAAGTTACCAGCTGATGTTTCCCTCGGGGACCATATGAGTCCACGTGCGGGCTTGCACAGCCCAGTAGGGATTTATAATCCTGAATCGTCGAACCAATGTTGACAAAGGTGTGGGGAGCGAGCGCAGTATGGTTCACGGCGCTCGGCGGTACCATATGGAGGATGCGTATACAAGGTGATACATCAGGGGTTGATCCTGAAACCCAGATAAGTGACATACGTAGTCACGTAGATATCACTCGTAACTGTACAGGGATAGTCTGACTTGCTAGTAGGATAAGGAAGCACCTAGAAAGGGGTCAAACCAGCGATAGCGAACAATAAAGGACATGGGCGTATCAGCGCATGAGCGTCGACAAGGAGGGAATTCTATCTTTTGCGTGATCATATTTCAGATACGCCAAACGCCCTAAGCAGACGGATCAAACTGACTGTCTTGGTCAATCAAAAAAGTTATGTCTCAGAATAGCCTACGTACCAAGAGGTAACCCAGTGACAAGTCGATAGCAATTGACGTTGCCGTGAATGGTGGCGTACCGGGGCCCGTTATAATAATCCAGCAAATGGTCGAGCTGCGGTTACGATCCGAGTCTGAGCGGCCGTTGGTAAATTAATTTTGCCTCTCTGGTCGTTGTCATTCCAAGGGGCGTAGAGGGACCCGACATTCGTGGACGGGAACACTCTCGTCTTTGAGTAAACGTCTATCACACACATCTATGATCACACCTCCCTCAGACGTCCGCTACGCACGACTGATTATAATTAGTGCGCTCCCGAGAAAAATAGACGATTCCTTACCTTTTGATTCCTGTTAACCTCATTCGGCGTGTTCTCTAGGTCGTGCTTGTCATATGGCGACTCTGTCAAGGAAAAAACCCGGGCTACCCGGGTCATGTATGTATATACAACCGTTCGCCTGATATTGGCAGGCTTGAAGCAGTGACAATCGGTCACATTACCATTTCTTGACCTTGGCCGTAATGAGCAGAAAGAAGCCAAACACAATCGAGTTCCACCGACGCGCGGTGGGCTCACCAAGCACGAGTGCCATCGTTGGGCTCCCAAATTAGAACGCAAATTACTTCCGTAAAGACGGAGAACTATTCCGGCATCTCCCGAATCGGACCAAGACCTGCTGACACGTGCGACAATAGTTTGATCCAAGCCTGAGGCTGTATGCACTCAGCCAACCCCCGCGCGCATTTTCATTAGGACAAGTTTACGAGTCTCGGCTTGGCATCAACCCTTGTGGATACTCGCCGCACTGGGCAGCTCGCAAAAGGGGTATGAGAGCCAAACCTGACAAAACTATCTCACCATTTTTTTAATGGCACACGGCGTTATCGCAGTCCATGCCCGATGTCATTTGAGAAAAGTGGTACCTACTAGGTCCCACTGGCATTTGACGTACTATTGCGACACTCAAATTTCAAGGCTCTGTAGAAGTTGGATGAAGCGGATGTTCCCTCGCTGGTGTACTGCACCTCGCGCGTCGGTGCCTATCGTTCAGCAAGCCGGTCATGGGATATGGGACCCATCTGCAGGGCGCCGAGACGTTACCCACCCGGGATATAGTGTTTCCACAACGAGTGCTACTGATAGATCAGTTAGTCTGGTGACCAGTCTAGGGGAACACCCCCCTTATTTATATGTGATATCAGCCCCATCCCCTTTGCGTCCTGCCATCAAAGCGACTCCTGCATGATGAACGAACTCTCGTACAATGGAACGCCTCTGAGTCAGCTTTTTGCAGACGAAAAGCAAGGCTGGTCTGGGTAGGTGTCGCTAGCGCTGTTTATCGTCCATCGTGACAAGTAGTTTTTAGGTATGTGGAATGGGAGAAATATCCCGATAAGAAGGCGGCTGCGAAGGAGATTCTGAAGTCACACCAATTCACCCCGATCCCTGGTCAGTCAGCGACCGATGGCCGTCATTGTTTTATTTGACCCCGTTAACCCAACCTATTACTATGATACTCACCACTAATAGAATTTCAATTCGTCCCTCTCCCGAACACGAATCCTGTCTTGATCGGATATCGTTGGAAGGAGTATCACGAAGCCTTGGGCCTCAAGTCTATCGTCGACTTCAGCTGGGAAACTGTCCAAAATGAAAAACCGGATCTCATCCATTTATTGGTGAATTTCCTGTCCAGACGTCCTTCGTCTTCATATTCATTCGTTTTTGTCACGGCAAGGATTTTCCTTACAATGGGGAAACCCGTCGCGATCAATTGTTGCAGGGAAAGGTCACGGACAATAAGTATCATTTGTACGTCTTTTCGCTGATGTGGTGTGTGCGACCTGCGAAACCAACGTCACCCTTCATCAGCGTCCGCAATCATGGCGGGGTGCCCGACATCGACGACGACCTCTTCGTGCTTGAAATAGGTGGTTTAGTCAAGAATACAGTGTCGCTTTCCTTGAAAGATCTTCAAGATCCGGAGAAGTTCCCGTGCGTTCCTCTTAGGCATCGATCCCTCGGATGGCTGACAGTACTTGACAGCCAATCAGAAGTTACTGTTACTCTCCAGTGCAGTGGTACGCGGCGAATCGAACAGATCCGTGAGTACCCTGGGGATGGCGACGAGCTTATCAACGCCCCTTGGGGTGAGGGCGCCATGTACGAGCTTGCCCTGCACGATACCAGGGATCGATCATGCTAACTATGAAGGGTATCAACAGCGGCACTGCAGTATACCGAGGCGTAGCTTTGAAGAAGGTCTTGAAGAGAGCTTGCGGTGGTGTCCTGCCTGAATGCCAACACCTCGAGTTCATCGGGGCGGATACGTACTTCAAGTCAGTTTCAAATAATGGGATTTGCCTAGTAAATGTTCTGATAATGTACAGGAAAGGTGATGTGTTCAACTATGCCGTGTCGGTTCCATACCGCAAGGTCCGGGCTAACGAGGAAGTGCTTTTGGCATGGGAGATGAACGGAAAACCTCTCCCAAAGATGCACGGCGCACCGTTGCGTCTGGTGGTTGCAGGATACATTGGCGCTCGTAGCTGCAAATGGGTCTACCGAATCAACGCGCTTTCTGAGGCGAGTTTGGGGCCCGTTCAAGCCCAGGAATACCTTTATTACACATCACAAGTTCGTCGACCTTGGTCATCTTGAGCGGTCGACCGTCTGATGCGACACCTATCCAGATAGGCAAACAGAACTCAAAATACTCCAACGGGTTCTCGATCCAACAGATGCCTGTATCGTCTGTATTGGTCCCATTGAAGTTACATTGATGCTCACCTTATTTACGTAGGAGTGCTATCATCTCCCCATTGGACAAATCCGTCATCACCCACGATGGACTCATCGAATTGAAGGGCTGGGCCTACAGTGGCGGTGGTAACTGGGTCGAAAGGGTAGAGGTTTCTCCTGACGGGTGTGTTTTCTGTTCGCACGAACTCATCGCAGTGGTGCTAATCTAGTGTCCAGTGGTCACGTTTGGTATGCCGTCGACCAAGACGACATGACAGAGAAGGTAGATGGTCGTGATCTTGATCTTGATGCCTGGTCGTTTCTCAGCGTACTTGTCCCTAGCACTACCATGCCTGGCGACTCTGGAAGATAAATTTGCCCGTCGACGCTGAAGGATGGCTGGAGTTCTGTGTCCGCACATGGGATTCGTCGAACAATACGGAGCCTACCTTTGTTCGCTCGGCATGGAAGTACGTTGCAGTCACTATTGTCCTGTCACCGGGGGTGAGGTCCGAGTCTGACATACCTGCTACAGCTGGGATCTCCATGTTACGTCTTCCTGCCATCGGATCAAGCTCTATAGCGTCAATAGGACAAAAGCTGCAACGAGAAAAAGACTCGACGAATTGGCAGCGAGAGGGGAGGGGATAGAACCGTTGTCCAGGCCACTGGAATATTCTCTCGAGGATCGTGACGTCTATCTAGCAGCACGCCGCAAGCACCCTCGTGAGCCGCTGAACTGAATTTATTATATAACTAGGACTTTGGAAAAGCAGTGCACACTATTTGTATTATATGTATCGAAGACTATGCAAACGGTTTGGTATATTAACGTCCTGTTGGTGCTCTCTTATACTCTACTAGTAGCCACATCCGCTTCTCACTTTCATTCGTTGAAATTCCTTTTAAATCGGCGAATCCTGATCCGAAATACAACGCATGCCTATCAATGTTATCGTTGTAGACAAGCAGAGTCACCACTTTCTCAGTCTTCTGAGAACTCGATGTGAGCGTTTGTCAGCGCCCACTCCAAATATGCGGCCGCGCCCCATGCGTAGGGTGTACCCATATCGCACACAGGACGTATATCTTCAGGTTTGCACCCACGCTTTATGTAAATAAAACACGAATCGGGTCGCTCTCGCCAAATGTTCCCCGAGAAAGCCCCCTCGCGTGGTTACATGGACTCGAATGTACTCGGGGGTCCATTCGGAGCGTGGTGAGTCGGAGCGTTTTGTATGCATCAAGTTAGAATGGGGATACGGGTGGTTCAATGCGGAATATGGTCGGTTGGATCGAGCGATGTTGTTTTCGGTGGACAGCCTTATGACCGTGACCCACGCTCAGGCTAGTCTATGCGGTGAACGCGTTTGAGACCCGAATCTGATACTCAAGTGTACTGGATATGTTGGCTACTATCATGATGGTATCACTAAGATTATTCGAATATTCTACAGGATCATCAGTGCGTCGGTTTCATGTGTATCCTAATAGGCAATCGGCGGCAACCAGATTTTGAACTAAGTTCTGACGCGCAGTCCGGGCTTCTAAATAACTCGGTCACTGATCACGCCCTCAGAAATCCCTACTGGGCAAGACTCGATCGAGGGATACATGCGATGACAGATGGTCGCTGAGAGAGACATAGCCCATCAATCTTGGATTCCGCTATCATACATGGTAATATATTGACTGTAAATTTCAAGTCCAATGGAAGAAAACTGTCGCGAAATCGGGCCCTGTAACGTTTTTCCCTGCTCTGAACTATCCGATCAAAAGATAAATTTTCTCGGAGTGTCTACAAGTCCAGGTCCTCTAATCGGTATCTGACTGACGAGGTACAGTGGTTGTCATGTTGACATTGTACTATGTCAGTGCAGAATACATGATAGATCGTCGAGTGCGGCGGGGGTGTCACAAATACAAGGTCTATAAACCCAACTCCTCCAAGCGATATCTCCCTGATGAGGTATGGAAGTAAACATATCCGGCCGCATAATGCTTGAACGCTTCACAAGCTTCTGGACACCCATCCAGTATCTTGATGATACAATTGTAATGGCCGATCGCCGCCTCCGTGAGTTCATCAAGTGTTTCCAACTTTGACTTCTTGGTACGAGCAGCTCGCGTGGAGATATGGTTGGTCATTTCACCTATTCGCTCTTCCTTGTAAAAGGAAAATATATCACTGAAGTAGGTCGTAAGTGGAGTGTCAACGCAGGGTAGGACATAGTACTTACTTGACATTGTTGATGAACAGCATTGTCTCTGGGATCGCCTGGATGTAGTCGTTCAGGGGAATCTCCCGGGGAAACGCCATGAATCCGTAGGCTCCCGCAAGACCGGACAAGATTCGCTGGTAAGTGGGGTATTCTTGTGCAGCGCTCAAGATCTACTCGTCGTCGTCGTTAGTGACATATTCTACAGGATGATTTTGACAGAAATACCTTCATGGATCTCGTTTCATTCTCCAGCAGATTGGCAGTGATAAAGTTCAGCGTCGACGTAATGATTAGATGAGAGGAAACAGGCGGGTATAAGTTCGATGCTCGACGTATGATATCTGCGAATGAATCTAGGACGCCATTCCCCTGTGGTTCTTTGCGAATAAATCGGTCACTGAATAGATAGACTTTTGGCATCTCTTCTGGGAAATAGTCGATCGTTTCGTCCACGAAGATGGCGCATGATGTGTAGAGAGCGATCCATATCTGAGTCGGGCGGTGGGTGAGATGTGCGCCAGCATTCGTTGCATAGACCACCCCCTCTCGCAGAAATGTCCGCACAGATTGATCCCCGTCTACAGGGTAGCCGCGTCGCATGGCATCGTCGATACACTCCTGGTACAGGTCCTCGTCGAAAGGGATAACTTTGTATGGAATATTACATTGCTCCAAGAGTGAGTGAATGTTTTCACGGGCGGCATGAATCTGCGAGAAGTGTTAACCAAAGAAATACTCCTTAACCTTTCCCTTACCAGTTGCATGTCGAGGACTGCGGTTCAATGTACTGCGGTGATAGGGTACTTCTACTTGCCACGCTCTTATATCGAACATCCATCTCATGTCCGTTCAAGTTTTAGAGCTGTATTAGGAACTTTGAAATGGACTGAATAATTGATTGACAGTCCTGTGATTGGGGCCCTAGCAACGTCCGGAGTTGTGGATATAAGTAGCACTTTTGCATGCTCTGATCTTCCTTTGAAATGCGCGATCATAATGTGGCCAGTCCCATTCTGAGTGGCGTACTCACACGCAGCGATGCGCCCCCTAGCAGTGTAATGCACATCCGCGCTACCCGACCAGCAGTTAGTTTAGTAACCAGCTCTCCGACAGATCATGGCGGAGTCGATGTGGCACCAGAAATACACACCATTGCGAAGCATCCAGCATCGAAACAATAGGTCTATAGGAAGTCAAATTGTTATCACCAGGCGTCCTACAATGGAGACTCTGGCCACTTCAAATGCATACGTCGTGGATAGAAACGTATGGGTCAACTCCACAGCTGGATGTGGAGACGGGTGGTTCGACGGAGGGTGTCGTTATGTCGGCCGCCGACATATCATCACAATTGAGTGTTTCAACTTTCTAGCACGTATGAGCGCCACTTGTTTTTTTCAGGGGGTGCTAGTGAGCGCTCACATTATGCTAGTGGTAGATGCGGCGCGGTCACTGGCAACTTGAAAAGTCTGAACTGCCACTCTCCGTATGATTCGGGTGGCCGGAAAGCTCCTTTGATGATTTCAATCAGCGCCCAAGGTCAAGATCTCACTGCCTCCCTCGGGGGTCGCGGCAGAAATAATTAGCCAAACGCTCCTTTCGTGGATAGTGTATGATAGAAATTCCCCGGGAACCAGGTGAGCCCGGGTCGGCTTCCGGTCCGGTCTCCCGTTCCCGATGCTTCATCGAACCTCCACTGGAAGCAGCTGTGCAAGTGTACATCTCGGCCGAAGGGAAACTCGCGTTGAACGACATTCGGAGCGGGGTGTCGTGACGTCGAAACTGAAGTGCCTTCAGTAAGTCAAGTCGTAAGACACTGCGATCGTTTAAATGCTCGTGGACGGACAAGCCTGATATTCAGCTTGTTCACTAGCTGCATGAGTGTGCTTATGCTACGCGGGGACGCCCTGGTGCTTGCTGTGCATATTACGATAAGAGAAAACGAGGCTGGGTATAACCAGTCGTGAGACCAGCGAGGGACTTCTTTGCGCGTGATCACATCATGGCCCGGGCGCTCTGCACATGTTATACCATTACATGAATTCGATCAGCGCGGAGGGCCTCACTGCCAAGGCAGAGCAAATTGGCCATACGCTCGCTGTGCGGCCATCCCCAAGGTCGATACGATGAGAATCGCGGGAACCCGGCGAACCGGGTCTCGACGACCAGATCGGACACCACCCTGAAGTTCACGGTTCAAGATTAGAAATTTCATGGCTAGGACGCAGCTGTGTATTTGCACATCTTAGTGAGGGATTGGGTCCTGAGGCCGTCTGTAGGGTGTCGTGGGCCAATGAAGTGACCAAATCGTGACCTTGTATTATTTGTTCTACTCCAGTGACTTATAAACGAAACACCACTTAGAGTTTTGCAGCCATCGCCGTAGAATGTTCGAGTCTATGAAACCCCCATAGTACGAGACAGCCACTGGGACTATTCCTGATACGGTAAGTAGTGTCGTTGGGATTCTTGTCCCCAGGGGAATACGAAATTTTATACGACGCTGCAGCAGGCGTGGACGCGAAGTAGGGTCGACGATGGCTATGGTCGACTGTGGGTACCTGGTAAAGCAAGTCAACCAGACGAGGTTAGTGTGCCTCAGTAGCGAACATAAAGAAGTGAAACTCGCATTCTACCCGTGGTGGTAGTTAGTCTTGGCGGTGAAGTTAAGCATAAGCATATGTACTAGCGTCTCTTGGTTTGGTGGGTTAGTGTCATCGATCATGATGTTGTGAAGTTTCCAACATACACTAGCATGTCCTTGCAATATGCAGTCCGCCGCTGTCAAACGTCGGGTAGATCCGGATCTTGGCACGGCCAAGTTCTGGGTGCTGACGTGGCTTGGATCGGGCGGCGATAGTGATGCGATGTTCGGTGCTAGCGTTGTGGGCGAGATGATCGAATGTCTTCAAGTGACGGTGCCTGTCGAGTTTTATCAGCTCTGAGTTAGGGGTAAATAATGGCAATGCCAGTTACAAGAAGGCACCAAGATACGGTTTGGTTTAGAAGCACTACGCGCCCAGCCCATTGTAGTGGATGACCCCCCGAGTCGGATTGAACAAGTCCACTCTGAACACACCGGCAAAATCCGAATGGCTAGACTATTTCAAGACTGACAGCGCGAGAAAATCTACTAGTAGTTCAGCAAAGACATGCTGGCCCATCGCCTACCCTAGTCAATTACGAGTCAATAGCCCCTCAGATTTTCCCTTCGCTGCTTTCTCACATTCAAAACGGCAGTGCAAAGGTGCAATATTTGTTCAGAAATTCTATGGTGTTCACTTGTAAACAAAAAACTTCGAACTTCGCTGGACCCCAACATTCACCATTCAGCTGCCGAGGGACAGATTACAATTTTTCAAGAGATACGTATACCGCAATACATTACTGATTATCGTATCGACAGTGCACATCTCCATAGCAAATCATCGAGTGCCAATACTAGCAAAAGGTTGCATAATAGAGCGTCTACAAGTCCAAGTCATCGAATCGATACCTCGCTGTGGAAGTATGGAAATAAACGTATCCAGCTGTGTAACGCTTAAACGCTTCACAGGCCTTTGGAGATCCCTCCAATATTTTTACAATCCCCTTGTAGAGACTGATTGTCGTGTCCGTGAGTTCCCCGAACGTTTCCAACTTTGATTTGTTGGTGCGGGCAGCCAGTGTGGAGACCTGATTGGTCGTCTCACCTACTAGCTCTTCCTTGTAAAAGGATAACACGTCGCTGAAAAGGCTCATGAATAATGTGTCGACGCGGGACAGGGTAAGGAACACACTTGACGTTATGAATGAACAACGTCATTTCTGGGATCGCTTGGATATAGTCATTCAGAAGGATCTCCCGCGGGAATACCATGAATGAGTAGGCTTCCGCAACGCCAGACAAGGTTCGTTGGTAAATGGGGTACCGTTGTGCAGCGCTCGAGATCTATTCGTTGTCATCGTCAGCAACATGTCGTGGAGGGTGATTTCGACGGAAATACCTGCATCGATCTTGTTTCGTGCTCCAGTAAGTTGGCAGCGACAAAGTTCTGCGTCGATGTGGTAATTAAATGAGAGGCGACAGGACGATACAGGTCTGATGCCCGACGCATGATATCTGCAAATGCATCCAGAACGCCGTTCCCTTGTGGCTCCTTGCGAATAAACCGGTCGTTGAAGAGATAGACATTGGGCATCTCTTCCGGGAAAAGGTCGGCCGTTTCGTCCACATAGATGGCGCAGGACGTATAGAGCGCAACCCATATTTGGGTCGGACGGTGAGGGAGATGCATTCCAGCGGTTGCTGCGTAAACGACCCCCTCTCGCAAGAATGTCTGCACAGATTGATGGCCGTCTACAGGGTATCCACGTCCTATCGCGTCATTGATACACTCCTGGTACAGCTCCTCGTCGAACGGGATGACTTCATATGGAACATGGCATTGCTCGAGAAGTGAGCCAATGTTTTCACGCGCGGCCTGAATCTGTAAGAGGCGTTAATCAAATATCGTCATATCTCCCTCGACCTTTCCCCTTACCAGTTGCATGTCGAGTGTTGCAGTTCGTGTTGAAACTGTGGACTACCTGCCTTGCTCTTATATTCAGCCACGAGGCTACGTGTCGATCCCCGGCCATACCACGTTCAGTGGGTTGGTTTGCCGATTGCACGTTCAAAGAACGTTCAACGTACGAAATCCGGCTTGTTAGGACCCGGGTAAGATGGGATAAATATCCTAACTACACCATTAGCACACCAATAATGGAGGTCATTGTTCAATGTTACAGCCATTAACGGATTTGCGGGCCGCGATGCAACCGGAGGCGTCAGATGGATTGTAATCATTGTATAGTGCATATGTCTTCCGAGCTGGGAGTGATTTATGTAATCGTTTGAATGGGCGTCCGAAGCAGAAGTCACACCCAGAAATGCAACACCGCGTCTCGATTAAGCTCGATCACGGGATCCGCCACCGGTACGGCAGTGATCCCAACCGGATAGACGCAACATTCCACCAGGGCTGCAGAGTTGCTATTCTTGTGTGACGCAGACTCAATGATCTGCTCGGAATACTCTGCGAGCACGGATTATCATGGAAATAGTGGTTCTATTGCAAGGTTATGCCAGTGGTGCATGGAATCATAGTTATACTTGTCAGGAGGAACGGTGGAGGAATGCGGATCTAATCCGAATAAAAATATGCTAAATCTGGTACTTACCGAATAAGTGCAAAGACATCCTTACCACGGTCGACTTCCTGGGACTCAGAGTCACTTTAGAGCCAT
>JBBPRA010000609.1:0-17473 GCA_038092775.1 Boletus rubescentipes
CTCCCTGTAGTTCCGCATCGCTGACACGGCCAACGCCGTCGTCAAGCCCTGGTTCCCAATCAAAATATCCCTCGCACCGTACTTGTAGATCCACCCCGTTGGCCACGATCCGTCCGCGTTCTGCATCTTCCCGAGCCGCTCGTAATCTCGGCTATCACACACGTCGACGGCGGCGGCGGCGTGGACGCGCATGGCAAGCGCGAGCGCGTCTCCTTCGGCGCTAAAATGCTCCGCGACGCGCTTGGCGAAGAGCTGGCCGATTCGCTGACGCGCGTAGATGGACACGGAGAGAAGGCGGGAGAGGAAGTAAAGGAAGGTGTCCGGGCCGTAGTAATAGAGCGTTCCGCTTGTGTACGCTCGGTTCTTTAGCACCTCGTAAACCCAGTTAAAGGTCTCCCGGAGCTCGCGACCGCGACCGTTGGAGTAGAAAAAGGTGAGCACGTTGACGCAGACGATAGGATCTAGTATGTTCCAGTATTGTGAATGGGTCTAAAACACGTAGTATTATCGAAAAACGTACCAATTCGGGGGCGCGTGACGTCAAAGTATGTCTGGATGATGCCGTCCTTGTTCTTGAGCGTCAAAATCTCGTTCATGATGTCGTTCTTCACTTCCGGAGACAAGTGATCAGACACCGTGCATGCGATGGATGTGGTATCAAGGTCGTAGGGGAAAGAAGCTGTAGTGAGAATTCCTCCCGCTAGCGTAAACAGTCAGTCCGTATTCCCGACAACGAAATCAAACAGTCGTACATTTGAAGAAATTGCTTAGCCGTGGATACTTGATGTAATCGACGAGGCTCGGATCGCCCGTGACCTCGAGGATCAGGAGTTGCGCAAAATTCTCTTCAAGAACGACACCCGTGTCGGTGACCGATTTCATCTCCTTTGCATGGCAGCGCAGGTATCGCTCCCCGTCAATTATAGGGTTCCGCACGAGCGCCCTCAGCTCGCGCGCGACTTCGTCAAAGGAGGTGAAGACGATACCCTTGAGTCCAAGGGACCGTGCCGATACGACGTTCTCCAACTTGTCGTCCACGAACGCCGTGCGACGAGGGTCGATTCCGGTGAATTCCAAAACGTGACGAAAGTATCCAAGGTTCGGCTTGCGCTCACGCGCCGTGGCAGACGTGAAGACGCGCTCAAAGAGAGCCCAGTCTTCTGGGCGGCCTTTGTGGCGGAGAACCTCCCAGTCCGGTGCGGAAATATTGGACATGGCGAACAGTTGGATGTCATCGTTTTCCTTGAGTTCGTGGAGGAGGGTGACCATCGAAGAATCGCTCTGAAGGGAATCTCGGGCTGCATGGAACGCAGCACCAACTTCGGAAGCATCTAGAGAAAACTCTGCAGTGGCGAGACCATAAGCCTCTTCTTCACTGAGATTGCCCTTCTCGTATTCAAACCAATTAGAAGAGCGTAGAATCGAGTGTAGAGTCTTGGGTGATATGGAGGTGCCTGTGTTGGCCGACCAAGTGAACAATACGTCACCGAGGTCGAATATTACGTTGTCGATCTGGCGATCATGCGCAGTAAGAGGGAGAGATTTTGCTTCCAAGGGTGGGGGAGTCCCAAGCGGGGACACGGAAGTAGACGACAAAGGGGAAAAGATGGGCGACGCCTCCACGGACTCTGGGGGAAAATATTCGGCAGAGGAGGTCATAGCTTCTGCGGACAGCTCAGTGAGAAATACTAATGATAATATGGGACCGGACGGAAGTTCTCCACTTACTTATATACAAAGGGGAGTAGTTTAGATCTTGCATTCCATAATAACCTTGTTGCCACTGTGGACCATTTCTTGCCCCAAGTGGTCTGCGCGTCCGTTAAATAGCAGTGGGCGCAAGGACAGCAAAACCTTTGTTTCCGATGACATTGTGTTCACATGACGCAAAAAACTCGATCTAATCTTGATTGCCTGCTCCTCCAATATGACCGGTTGTACCATATACATACCGGACTACTCAGTCATGCTATTCCCCGGACAGCCCGTGATTTCAAATTGCAGCCACCTCGTCCGATACCGACAGCTTCTGTGCCAGCTGTGTGCGAAGATTGTTCAGCATATAAATTTCTTTCTCCCCGGACGCAAACCCAACCCACCCACCCACGGTTTCCATCGGAAGTCTGCTAGTTGGAACCCCTGGTTCCTACGGACGTGGACAAATCGTCCTGAACTTCATCGCTGTAAAAGCGTGCCTGGTGGCTCATTCTTACTTACCCGTTAGAGATAATGAGTTGCCGAGCCACAGCGACAGGAAAGACATATAACGGAATGCATAAGTGTTGAATGTAAGCAATTCGCATATGTGCCGCATCTGTCAATGCGTGAAGATGACAGAGAGTCCACTGTACCACACGTCAATGTATGGTCATGACAGAGAATGCATGGCAGTCCAAGTACTATTGCTGGTACGCCGGCATATCACTTCGGGATACTGAGCGGAGACTAGAATTCCCCAGTCGCCGCGATCCACTGCGGGTCCGTGCTTCCCGGGTTGTGCCATAGAGAAAAAAAGTTTTGTGACCACCGGCCTCGCAATTAACACCGGTATGGGGCAAATCGCTAGAAGTATGTGCCTCCTGCTTATAAAATTGGAAGCTTGCACGGACTTTGAAAGCGGGGTGGGAGCTGTCTTGCTAGACGTGTTCTGAGCCGAACATGTCAACCATACCTATTGTGAAACGCACTATTATTCAAGAAGAGCCCGAGATTATAAGAGGGTCAATGTCACCGCTGCCAAGAGCACATTTAGTGACGGACTCGAAAGTAACAACACTCGAGCGAAGTTGTTCCGATAATTGCTCCCGTGTAACCGCAGGCACCAGCATTACTTGCCGGCACGGGCAATTTATGCAATCAAATACATACCACAGACACGGTGGCTATGATCGCCCCATTTGCTCGAGTGGACGAAGCAATGACGGAGCATGCAACGTGTGCGCAGATATTCTGAACGTTCATTTACGCGCAGCTGGCGTCCGGGAAGAGGTAGGATAATCCCGACACGTTCGTGATTGTTAGTGAGGAAGTTGCGAGATGAGGAAAGTGACGCACAGCGGCCGAACACTGACACTGTAACGATCTTGCGTGAGTGTTCAGACGTTGGGGGTGACTGCAAGGCACAGACGGACCCGCGAGAGGGCGCAGTATAATCGGCGTTGATGTTGTACCATGCCCCATTGCTCGGTCTGTCATGGGCGACCAACCTGAGGCTAGGCAGAAAAGATGTACTTATACCGGCGAGAGGAGCACACACTTGTGATGGCGATGTGCGACGACGCTTTCGAGGCTCTCACCGGACGGATGGACCTAGGGCCAATTTACAGACACTTCGAACAACGCTCAAAGGGGTTGGGACAACCTCCATAGATATTATTGTCTGTATGTGAGAGCGGTCCTTTCCGTATTCAAGTTGGTGATGAAGGCAGTGGGCACTTGAATCAGAGGCATCGGACCTCAAGACAGGACGGAACTGAAGAGGATGCACTGTGAACGAATACTTCAATCAACTCTGAATGGAACGGCGGACGTTTCTCGAAGTCCGAGTCGGGAACGTTGGCGAACCGATCTTCAAGTTGGAAGTAGTGAGCTTGCCCTAGGCTAGAGTTTAAACTTTAGACTACTAACTCGCTGGCACTGGCAGGCCGGGGCCCGGTATTTCAAAACATCATGGATCGGAGTTGGAGCCTGAGATGGTGACGAAGTTCGTCAAAGGAGGGTGCCTCACTGAGGGGCATCCGTCGTTGGCGAGTTTGATGACCATCCTTGCCAGGTAGCCCGCACACAGTACTTTGTTCCGACTCAGCAGGCTCCACCGGACTCGCGCGAGGATCCAGTCGTGACACCGTCACGGTAACTGCGCCCCGGCGGGCATCACTGCCACGAGGCGGTGGCACGAGGTCCCCAAGTTGCCCGGTTAGTAAGTTAGGTAGTCCCTACTCCGAGTCTTCTAAGACACTGGTAGTGGCTCTCGCTTGATCACCAGACTAACTTTGCATTCGCTGGGAAGCGCAGTCAAAACCAATAAACAGGTGCTCCGGGTCAACCTAGCCTCCTAAACGCTACTTGATCAAGACGGGCTAAGAGTCGAATGGGTCACATATACGCCGTGTACAGGTAAGTACTTGGCCGGAAGCCTGCAGATTGCAAATATATATTCCTCTTCATAATATTAGATACGTTATCCTAGGACAAAACGTACTTATAAGTTGGAGAAAAAAAGTCCCACCGAGACAAAGACAACGTTGGAAATCAATCTAAAGGATGACTAGCTACACCTGTGCAATGACCGATCGCGGGACTATTCAGCGATTGTTCCTGCTGGTGTACTCCCGTTCGCAGCTTGGTTCTGCAGCATCCTATCGATCTCGGCCCTAATCTCCTTTAGGTTCGCCTTGAGCGTCTTGGCATCTTCAAACTTTCGGTGTGCCATCGCTTCGCCGACAAACGATTCGAGGAGGGCTTCTTGTTCGAGGAGCGGTTGAAGTGCATGTGCGAGCTCCGAGTCTGGATCTACGAGCGGGGTCGCAGCGTCAGACGAGGTGCCCTCTTTCTTTGCTTTGGGGAGCGCCTGGATAGGTTTCATCAGCATTACGCCAGTCTGGCAATGAGAGAAAACTTGCCTGGAGAGGAAACATGTTCTTTTGCAAAAACAGGTCCGCTCGCATGCGAATTGCGAGCTGGATGCGATCTTGTGAGCTCCCGGGTGTACATGGGATCTTACGGATACGCTTGGAGATGGCGTCGTACGAGGCAAAGTCGTCGAGGAT
This sequence comes from Boletus rubescentipes, assembly GCA_038092775.1. Lineage (NCBI taxonomy): Eukaryota > Fungi > Basidiomycota > Agaricomycetes > Boletales > Boletaceae > Boletus > Boletus rubescentipes. The sequence goes on from JBBPRA010000609.1 coordinate 4,770, forward strand.
GTGCTTGCGGGCGGCGGCGGCTTCTTTACTTGGCGGGGAATCAGAGCTGGGGGTGGATGTCTGAGTTTTGGGAGTGAGATACGAATAAGGGCTTACTTGAGTGTTAGAAGTAATTCCTGGAACTGTGGAAGTGCTTCCTCAATTTCTTTCTCGAGACTGATAAACGCCTACGACTATGTTGAGGGGGAGACCAACCGGGAAAGTTCGGTGGTGGCGCACCTCGTATAATCGAGCCAATGGTGGCATGCGGGAAACTGCATGGTAAAACTGTTCTCGTCTGCGGCCGGCGCGGAGTAAGGTGAGAAATTAACATGCATCTCCACAACAAGTAAGAGTGGCAGCACACGGATGACTCACGAGAGGACGGGTTTGCAATTCCTACACACTCTTACCCCCTTTAAGAACTTTTCATCATCCGGCAGTACTTCGTCCTTTTCTTTCTCGTTACTGTTGCCCTTTCCCGTGGTTGCACCATTTGCCCTTTTCTTTACGCCGTAATCAACACCCTCGCCCACTTCTTCTATTTTCCGCGTTTTTGAATCCACAATGAACAATATCGAGCATGGTTCGGGGCGCTGTGGGCGCTTGATAGGGAGGGAACAGATTATTTGCCCGCAAAGGCGGCAGTGGTGTTTCCGATTCGTTAGCGGGTGGAAAGAAGCGCTAATGTCGGGTTAGGAGGGATAACGTCAAAGGAGAGTTGACATACGTGCACAAAGGACATTTGGAAGCGAGGGCGTCTTCTTGCCAGGGTGCAATGCGCTGCTCAGCGGCTAGATATGCGAGCAGGGATGAGGGAAGAAGCAGGGAGTGCGTGAAAGCATACCTCGAGCGTCGGCTTTTGCGCTCTGCAAGGCTTGCGATTGTACGACACCTTTCCAAATGTCACTGGCGTCCATATTCTTTAAACTTGCCAAGTCGAGATCAAAAATGCTAGATCTCCTGCGCTCGATTGGAGGTTTATTAACTTGCTTTGACTCGTTGGTTTGCAGGGGAAAATGCAGCTGGATGAGCTTTTCGAGACGCCTTTCAAGTTTGGTACGTTCAATGCGGCTGGCATCGTGTTTAGCTTTGCGCGCCTGAGAGAATTCGTCTGTACGCGGACGGTATACGCCTCTGGGTTGGAATCCAGGCCTGTATGGTGCAGATGAGCGAGGGGGAGCAGATGGGAGGGGTGAAGAAGACAAGGGTGGGGATGTTATGAGGGAAGGAGAGGAACAGGATGAGACGGAAGCGGGTGGGGGTTGCAACGGCAGTAACGAGGAGGGAGGGGGAGGCAGGCTTGAGGATGCGGAGGGAACGGCCAAAGACGAATTGGGAGTGTGGGACGGAGTTGGACGATTCGAATGGGACTTGTCATCGCTGACGGCAGAGTTGATGGATGGAACACGACTATGGAGTGGCGGCGAGCGGAGGGGTGGCGGAGAGAAGTCCAACTGGCGGGTTATGGTGGATGAGGAAGAGGGCGCTCTCGACTGGGGGCGGAGAGGGGACGATGGCAAAGGCGCGCGTGCGGGTGACGGGCGTAAGCGCCGGAATGTGGTCTTGGGGGAAGTGACAGGTGGCAGGGGTACGGAAGAGGTCGATGGAGAGGGCTGCTTTCCATTGATGGCGGGCTCCGTGACGAGGTCAAGGTCGATGTCCGCAGCGAGTTTCTCGGTGATGATGCTCGGTGGAGGGACATTCGGAGGGATTGGCACTGTCGAGACGGTGCGCGAGTGTCGCTTCGACTAGCGAGAGGGTCAGCATGGAACACGTTTGACGACGGACAAGACTTACCCTGTACGCCTGGTACGGGACAGCGCTGGCGTTGTGCTGCATGGATGGGACCAACAGTGGTAGAGTCACGTGATGATCACTTTACACTGGATCCATCATGTATCGGCCAGCGATACCGATCCCATCCAACGGCCAGCCCGTCACCGCCCTTGCATTCGACCCCGTCTCCGACTCCGTGTGGGCCGGTGACAACTCCGGTCTTGTATTCGCTCTCCATTCCCTGCACGGCCTCCGCGGCGTCTCTTTCCCTGTCGGCGGCGCTCTCCCCGTAAAGCAGCTCGTCGTCGCCGACAACCACGTACGCGCACTCGGCCTCGCTGGCCATGGCGTCGGCGCATGGGCAAAGGGCGGCATGAACAAGTGGTTCTTTCGGTGCGTCCTCGCCGTTCGTCCCCGTCCCGCCTGACCCCGCCCAGTCCGTCCTCCACCGTCTCCGCAGTGTCCCCCGCCCCCTTTGCCTCGAACATCCTCGCCGCTGCCACCACTACACCCGAAATCGTCCTCCTCAACGCGATCTCTGGCGCCGTCCTCCGCCAGGCACCCGTCCCCTCGCACATCACCCATCTCGCCTTTTCGCACTCCACCTTGCTCTGCGCATCCGCCGATGGTCATGTGCGCGCGCACGATCCCCGCACCGCACTGCGCAGAGAGAACGGCGACGCCGCCGTACTTGCCCATGCCAGCGGTGTACAGGATCTCCAAACATCTGGCAACTTTTTCTACACCATCGGCTCCAGTTCAAGGTCATTTTCGTTCCCCTACTCTCCCTCTGTTGCTCACCTTTCCTAGACGTGGCCATGATTTCCCCGATCCCCTCGTCAAGGTTTATGACCTGCGCAACATGAGACCCCTTCCCCCGATCCCCTTTTCTGATGGCCCTGCCTTTATCAACTTGCTCCCAATGCATACATCCAGCCTCGTCGTCACCTCACCTCAAGGCCTCGTCAATGTGGTCGATGTGTCCGACACCAACACATCTGGCTTCTATCACGTACGTATCCTGTTTTCCCTTTCTCCCCATCTCTCCAACCATCGTTCAAGCTCGAAACCACCTCCTACATCACATCCACCGCCGTTTCATCCAACGGCTCTTACTTGGCCTTTGGCGACGCTGTCGGCACAATTCATCTCCTCACAGCAGCAGACGAATCATCAGAACCCTTCTTCAACGGCTTTCAAGGCCAGCCAGTCGAATGGGCGGACGTACCCGAACCACTCCCTGAAATAAACTGGTCAGATTCTACGTAAGTTGTGTCAATCTTTGTCGTCTCTTTTCACCAACCATTTTAACGCTTCCAAGTCCTCTCAACTCGATCGGTATGCCATATTACACGAATCCACTTCTGTCTTCTTGGACACCTCAATTCCTCCCTTCAACCAACCCCCCTTACCCACCGCCTGCCAAAATACCTCCCCAGATCTTGTCGGCAATCAAGGTCAACGACAACGTCGCATATGCTGCTCTTCCAAAGGAGCTCAGAGGACGCAGGAATCGCGTCGTTGTCTCCACCACAAAGGATCAAGCAAGGTTCAGAAGTGGAAAAGGAAGGCGGGACGACGACGTCAGTCTTCCCAATGTGCTTCCCAGCGCTGTAACTCATATCGAGTGCAGGTCGAGCTCGAGCATCTCACTCTCGACGATACTATCGACGAGGTACCCCGCATATACCGCAAAGTCGAAATCGAGTACTCTAAATTTGGAGTCGAAGACTTTGATTTTGGGTACATCCTTTGTCGATCCCTCTCCCTCGGTCTGACCCCCTCCTTTAGGTTTTATAACAAAACTAGTTATAGCGGTCTCGAAACCCACATCCTAAATTCGTACACGAACCCCATCTTACAGGTGATGCATTACACTCTTCCTATCAGAAAACTAGCTAGGTCGCACATCACAACAAACTGTCCAAGGGAGCACTGTCTGCTGTGCGAGCTCGGTTTCGTCGTCCGTATGCTCGAAGACGCACATGGGACCAACTGTCAATCGAGCAACTTTTGCAAGACAATCGGCATTCTTGCTCAAGGTAAGATCCCTTTTCACCTTGTCCCAACTTTTTCGAGTAAAGTCATGCAAAGGTCAAAACCAACTCGAACTAATTGATTACGGTCGTGAACCTACCGAGGTCGATTACGCACACATGATTCAGTCTTTCCATCGTTTCCTCGTCGACCATCTCAGCTCTGAAGGTAACTCTTTTCCTCATAACCCTCTTATATTTCAGCATCCTCCATCGCATGCCACCGAGACTGCCTTTCAAGCCGACACGCACCCCAACACAAACGCGTCTTTCTCACCCGCAGCAGCCCCTGTGACGCAATTATTGGGTATCGACGCAAAGAATATCATCGTGTGCCTGAACTGCAAGGCCGTCAGGGAAAAAGAGAATATGACGCATGTCGTTGACATGATTTATCCCAGAAAGGTGTGCTACCTCTTCTCGCCTGGGCTTCTCTTTACCAATATCAACATCCAGCCGCTTCCGAATGAACTTCCGCAGCAGGCTACTTTTTCTGATATCCTCCGAGTGTCCCTAATCCGCCAAATGACCCACAAAGCCACCTGTCAGACGTGCAAACAATTCTCTACATTTTCTTCTCGTCGCTCGATCCCGAGCGCGGACCTTCCCCCCATATTAGCGGTAAATGCGAGCGTATACAACGATGAAAACCTGAGGTATTGGTTGGATACGAGAACTGGGCGGTTCTTGGCTCCTACGGTGGAGGTGAGAGGTGAAGTGGAGGGTGTTGATGATGCTGAGAGTGTGATCTACGAGCTCCGGGTGCGTATATGCGGTTATTCTCGTGTATCGACTGATCTCCCCGTCTCCAGGCTATCGTTTGTCAGATCACGACAAAAGCAAAACACTCACACTTGGTCGCGATCGTAAAGGGCAGGTCACCTTGGTTACTTCTCTTTCTTTTTCGTCTAATTTCATTTCAGTACCTGAAGCAGAAAGCGAACCACATCTCAAGGGCCCTTGGTTCTTGTTCAACGACTTTGTAGTCCGCAATATTTCAGAGGATGAGGCACTGAGTTTCCCGAGTACTTGGAAAGTATGTGTGCACTATACCCGTTTCTTTTCGTACATCTTTACACGAAAAACCAGGTCCCCGCTGTGCTGTATTTCGAACGAGAAGACGTACGCTCTCAACTCGACTTTAGTGGTCTCCCTGATGAGCTCGATCCCTCGATATTAAGCCGAGATACGTCTATATCGGTGTACGTGCTGACGTTGCCTATCCCACTCTTTCACTGAGTGCGCAACATAGAAATCGAGACAAGGCCTTGATCAAGCATGAATGTTTACGCTTCGAAGAGTTGCCCAAACCTGGCACGTTGGTCGCGATCGATGCCGAATTCGTGTCTATGCAACAGGTGCGTTCGCATTTTCCTGAACTGATTCGTCTCCTCAACTACATCCTTCTGTTACATAGGAAGAAACGGAGTTCAGGTCCGACGGTACGACCCGTGTCATTCGCCCTGCTCGCCTCAGCCTTGCGCGTGTTTCGGTCTTGCGAGGGGACGGTCCGAAAGAAGGCATTCCATTCATTGACGACCACATTCATACGAGTGACGTCATCGTTGACTACCTCACCGAGTTCTCGGGCATCAAATGTACGTTTCTTTTTCCTCCCTCCGTCTCACTTACCAAAGCCCTTGGCGCCGTGCGCAGTCGGAGACTTGGATCCACACCTGTCAAGGCACACATTGACGCCGCTGAAGCTTGTGTACAAGAAACTACGGTTGCTCGTCGACCGAGGGTGCATATTTATCGGCCATGGGCTCTCCAAGGATTTCCGGATTATCAGTCAGTTCCTAGCTTGTCTGTGACATACGTTCGTTCTAGACCACGTGACAGACATTTTTGTCCCGCCCGACCAAGTGATCGATACAGTCGATCTGTACTTCCTCCGTAACCGCCAGCGCCGCCTCTCACTCCGTTTCCTCTCCTGGTTTGTCCTCGGAGAGAACATCCAGACGGAGACGCACGATTCGATCGAGGATGCGCGCTCTGCACTGAGATTGTACAAGGCATACCACGAGTTTGAGGAACGAGGCGTCTTTGACGAAAAATTGGAGGAGCTGTATCGTGCTGGGAAACAAAATGTGCGTGACTGATTTCGTCCAAGTGCTTGGCGTTTGTTTGCTGACCGATGCGCGCACAGAACTGGAAACCACCCTCGACGACGCCGACGACGACCTCCCCCGCCCCGACGGTGTCGCCAGGCCAGGTGTTTGCGCAGCCAATGACGCTCTCGGCGCCGTCCACGCCGTCCACCTCTCAGACGCAGGCACAGGGTACGCCTGGACAGGGACATGCGCCGGTACCCAATGTGTCGCAGTTCAACATGCTCGCTGCGGCAGCGGCGGCGAGAAACTTTGGGCATCAGGGGCAATTTCAGTCGATGCGTTTGGATCTGAGTGCACTCAACGCAGCTGCTGCGGGGTATTTTGGGACATCGGACGTGGGTTCCTTTGGTGCGTCGGGTTCGGGACAGAGTTCGGGTGCGGGACAGAGTGGGGGAGCGAGTCATGGTCCTGGAGGTGGGGGCGGATGGAACAGGCGGTGAGGTACATGGATTTATGAGGAACGCAGGCTTGGAAAATGATGACAGGGCATGGGACGATGCACTGAGGAGCTTGGTATCTGTCTGTATTTTCAACGTCTTTCTTGCTTTTACTTGTTGATTGTATGAGCAACAGCATGTCGACGCTTTCGCTATGCAATTCGGTTTATTTTATGTTGAACGACACAACCTGGACTCCAAGCGAAATCCGTGATGCCCGGCGCTGCGTCAGCAATAATCCCTGGCACTTGGAACGACGACACCAACTGGGTGATGAAGCTCAGCGTGAAAGTTCACAAGACCGGGTCGGGAATACAGATGGAATGATGTCGTTGAAGTGGACGGTGAACGACTACATATCCTTGACCCAACTCTTGGGTCTGCCTAGGGGAGGCCACGACGCTGAGCGCTTTGGAAAACCCAGTCGGAAGTCGGAAGGGGGGAGGTGATTGATCGGATCGATAGACGCCTTGTTCTTCGTCTTCACCACCACCCTGACCCTCAGCTCTACTTCTTTCCACGCATACTCACTCCAGTATGTCGACAGAAAATACAAGTCATTTCGAACACCTCCGAGAGAAGTTCGGCCGTTTTAGGATTCTTATTGTCGGGCGAGCCAACGCTGGTAAGACGACCATTCTTCGGGGCATCTGCAACACGACGGAAAATCCGGAGATCTATGACGGTCATGGGAACAAGGTAAGTCGATATATGATATTGAGCTGTCTACTAAATCACACGATCAGATCGACCTGTCCCAAGTCGAGGGATCCAGAGGGGTGGGTACTAGTGCCGCTAGACGTCAGGCTGAGGCGTGAGGCGCGAGTCATACTCAACTGTCTTTAGCGCGGAGGACACAACATCGAGAACGAACTGATTTTCCGGAGCAACGACAAATTCGTCTTTCATGATTCGCAGGGCTTTGAAGCTGGTCGCGTAGACGAGTTTTTAAAGATGAAGGAATTCATTGCAGATCGCGCAAAGACCACCTTTCTCAAGAAACGTCTTCATGCGATATGGTACTAGTAACGAGTGAAGTTATGTTTCGAAACGTCGACTGATGGATTGTGTTGGACAGGTATTGTATTCCAATGGATAAGCTTGATCGAGCGATCCAACGGTCTGAGGAAATGTTCTTTGGGGAATGTGACCCTGGAAGTGGTGAGCTCCCTTCATTGTGGACTTTTTTGAGCTCACGATCTTGTCAGTTCCTGTTGTGGTGTTGTTCACCAAATTCGATGCACTCCTACCCGTAGCACTGGGAAAACTGCGGCCCGCAGATCAACGACTACCATTACAGGAGCGGTTGTCAAAGGCAAAACCACTCGTTGAAAGTATTTTCAATGGAGCCAATGTTTGGGACCATCTTTCTCGTATGATATATCCTCCAAAGTCCTGTGTTCAGATTGAAGGTGTGCGTTTTTTTCCATACATGCTGGGTTGTGCTACTCACAAATATGTTAGCCATGCATAAGTCTAATGAGGGATGTAACATGTTGCTGGAAAGCACTGCAGCTGTCTTGGATGAAGAAGCATTACAAATGCTCTTTGTTTCAGCACAAGAAACAAACATAGAACTTTGCATCAAAAATGCAATTAAATGGTAGGCAATTTTGAAAATTTATTCATCTGTAATGCCCTAATGATTGGTTTGAATAAAGTTTGGTGATTGAGACAAACATAGCATACAACTCTATCTTTCCCATGCACAACATTGAAAAGATAGACCTTCCTAAGCAGCTTGCATGTTGGTTCCCACATTTTCAGGTAAGACAAAAGTTTATCTTAGGTTCTGTATGACATCTGAAGACTGAGTGCATGACCCTCTGGTAATAATCATAGAATGTGAGTCATATATTCTGATATGTATGTTAGTGATAGTGATCTTGCTCATGATCAATTCTCCATTGTGCTCTGGTAATTATAGCTGGTGAGTTGTATATGGTGACATAACTATGAGCATGCTCATTCTCATGTCCTTTCTCTATCCAACTCTGGCATATGTAGTGGGTGAGTTGTGTATTCTGGCATCTTGGTGACTGTGATCATGCTCATGATTTCATGTCCAATCTCTATCCCACTCTGGCAATGATAGAAACATGTGAGTTTGTATTGGCATATTGGTGACTGGTTGTGCTCATCATGATGATTTCATGTTCACTCTTTATTCTACTTTTTCAACTATAGTCTGTGAGTTGTGTGTTCTGGCATCTTGATGATTGTGATCATGCTTATCCCATGTCCTCTCTCCATCCTACTCTGGCATAGTGGGTGAGTTGTATTCCAGCATGTTGGTAGCTGTGGTTACACTCATGATTCCTTGTTGATTACTCATCCTGCTTTGGCAATCATAGCAAGTGAGTTGTAGCATAATGACAACCATAATCATGCTCATGATTTCATGTCCATCCTTTATCCTGCTTTGGCTTATAGGATGTAAGTTGTGTATCCTGGTATCTTGGTGATTATAATTATGCTTATACACATGTCCATTCAGCTTGTAAGTTAGGTATTGGTGACTGTGATGATACTCCTGATTTCATGTTGATTTTTTGTCCTGCTTTGGCAATCATAGACTGTGAGTTGTGTATTGTGGCATCTTGATGACTGTAATCATACTCATGATTTTATGCCCATTTTCCATCCTGCTTTGGTGATCATAGGATGTAAGTTGTATATTCTGGCAACTTAATGGCTCATGATTCCATGTATATCCTTCATTCTATTCTGGTGACCATAGGATATGAGTGTGTATTTCAGCATTTTGATGACCATGATGATGCTCATGATTCCATATTCATGCTCCATTCTGCTCTGGCAATCCTAGTGGGTGGGTTGTGTTTGTGGCATGTTGGTAACTGTAATCATGCTCATGATTCCATGTTCATTCTCCATTCTGCTCTGGCAATCATAGGTTGTAAGTTGTGTTATTGTATCATCTGGTGAATGTGATCATACTCATTATTCCATGTCCATTATACACCCTGCTCTGGCAATTATAGGATGTGAGTTGTGTACTCTGGCATATCAGTGGCTGTGTCATGTTCATGATTCCACATCATCTTACTTTGGCAATCATAGCATGTGAGTTATGTATTCTGGCATCTTGGTGAATGTAATCATGCTCATGCTTATGCCCATGTCTATTAACCATCCTGCTCTGGCAATTACAGCTTGTGAGTTGTGTATTCTAGCATCTAAGTGACTGTGATGATGCTCATAGTTCCATTTCCTGTCCCTATCCTGCTCTGGCAATTATAGTGGGTGAGTGGTGTATTGTGATATTTTGGTGACTGTGATGATGTTCATGATTCCATGTCCATTCTTCATTCCACTCTGTCAACTATAGTGGGTGAGTGATATATTGTGGCATTGTGACTGTGATTGCACTGATAATTTCATGTCCATCCTCCATCCTGCTCTGGAAATCATAGGATGTGAGTAGTGTATTGTGGCATATGGGAAGGTGTAATTATACTCATTATTATTATTATTTCATGTTCATTCTTCATCCTGCTCTGGTGATTATACATAGGCTGTGAGTTGTGTATTGTGGCATGTTCGTGACTGTAACCATATTCACAATTCCATATCCATTCTCTATCCTGCTCTACCAATCATAGAAAGTGGGTTGTGCATTCTGGTGTCTTTGTAACTGTGATAATACTCATGGTTCCATCCCATCCCACTCTGCCAATCATAGTGGGTGAGTGGTATTTTTGGGGCTGTGAACATGCTTATGATTTCATCTCCATTTTCATGCTACTCTGGCAATTATAGGTTGTAAGTTACATATATATTGTAGCATCTTGATGATTGTCATCACACTCATGATTCCATGTCCATTCTTTGTCCTAATCTGGAAATCATAGAATGTGAGTTGTTCTACATCTTGGTGACTGTGATTATGCTCATGATTCCATCACAGGATGTAAGTTCTATTTGTTACATTCTGTTGACCATGATTATGCTCATAATTCCATGTCTATCTTTTATTTTACTCTGGTAATCATAGTGGGTAGGTTGTTATCCTAACATCTTGATGACTATGATCATGCCCACAATTCCATGTCCATTCTCCATTCTGCTCTGGCAATTCTAGCAAGTGAGTTGTGTAATGTAATATCTTGATGTGGCCATGCTAATAATTTCATGTTATTCTTTATCCTTCTTTGCAAATAATAGCAGGTAAGTTATATGTATATTATAGTATCTTGAAGACTGCTCATGGTTCCCTGTTATCTTTCATGCTGCCCTGGCAATCATAGGATGTAAGTTATATATATATATATATATATATAGTGATTATATCTCCTGCTCTAACAATCATAGTGGGTGAGTTGTGTGCTACAATCTTGCTTATGATTATGTGTTCATTCTCAATCATGCTTTGGCAATTATAGGAAGTGAGTTGTATATTGTTGCATTTTATTGACTAATCATGCTAACAATTACATGTCCATTCTTCATCTTACTCTGGTAATCATAGTGTGTGAGTTGTATATGTGAGACCTTGATAGCTATAATTATGCTCATGACTTTATGTTTATCTTTCATCCTGCTCTGGAAATTATAGGAAGTGAGTTGTATACTGGAGTATTGTGACTGTGATGATGCTTATAATTTCATACCCATTCTTCATTTTACAATAACAATCATAGTGGGTAAGTTGTATATCATATTATCTTGGTAACTATCATAGATGATGTTCATAACTCTATCTCTATTGGTATCTATCTTGCTTTTGTAAACTTAGAATGTGAGTTATAGCTGAGAGCCTATAGCATGGCATAATTACTAACATATACATTTACATTTACTTCACAGACTGTAAGTGATTATGATTTTATTACCACCATTGCTTACACCTTTGTTCAATTCTATAGCTGGTATGTTCTCTTATCGTATATAACTCTATTTATATAAATATTTCAATAGGATGTAAGTTTACTACATTTTATTCTAACTACAGCTTATTTTGATTACCTATAGAAGGTAAGACTTTTAAGTCTTATAACATTTTTTTATCTTATTTATATCCTATTAGGAGGTTTGTTTCTATGCAAAATTATTCTCTTGGCTATTTATTGTGTGATTTTGCAACTTTCAGCTGGTCTGCCCTCATGTAAGTAAATTTTTGTTGATTCAATATCTTACATATGCTAATATTGTTTTGAACAGGCTGAGCCTGGTGAAAGTGAATCTCATCTCATCTTCAATGCTAGTGATCATGTAAGCATGCTGATATTTGATTTATCTAACTGTATTTGATTATAAATAAAAGGTAACATTTGCCACATGGAAACAGATTCTTCAAGCTGGTGTTGGTTTGTTTTAATTATTTCATATACAGTAGTAAATTTTATCAATTCTCCACAATACAGATATAATCCTCATATCAGAGCATTCTTTTCATCTTGCTCAACAAAATGATCCCCAACCAATTACCTCTGCTGTCCAAAGGTACAGGGCATCAAACATACCCACTACCATCAAAATGGCACTGGATTATGTTACCAAGCAATATGGCAAAGCATCTGACAAGGACAAATTGAATATGATCCTCAATATCATTATGCAAAACTGCATAAGTGAGCTGCCAGTAAATATATGTTCCAATATTCTCATCATCATCAACTCTATCCAGAGATTCCAGCTTCTAAATGAAGACAATTGCCTTGGATCAGTCTCAAGTCACTTCAACAGTGGAAATGGAGTTGGAATGAGAAGAGATTGAAGAAAGATGGTTTTGACAACAAAGGATTCTTGGAAATGCCTGAAATTGCCTGCCTTTTGATTGTTGGTGCTTGGAGAAATGTATGCTTGACTTGGATAATGCTTTTCTACCTGCCAGCAAATTCTTTGATAAATGGACATTGTTCAATGGCTATTATCATAAGTGTATGACAACTTGAAGTGATTTCAGGATCATACCACTGGCATATGTAAGCACACTCAAGTTGATATTTGATATCTATGACTTTCTCTAATTGTCTATGATAGACAAAGTTTGCTACATGGAAAAAAATCCTTCAGGCCAGTGTTGGTGTGTTTGAACTATTTTATATAAACTGATAAACACTATTGATTTCACACAATATAGATACAATTCTAATATTGAAGCATTCATTCTAAGTGTCTGCCAACCAGTTTCTGCTGCTGCTCAGAGGTACAAGATATCAAACATACTTGCTAGGGTTAAAATGGCCCTGAATAATGTTTTCAATATAGTAGAGCATCTGGAAAAGAAAAGTGGATATGACCTTCAATATTATTATGCAAAATTGCATGGGTAAGCTAAACATATGATTCAACATTTAATTCATCAAAAGCTTGTATCTCAGATAATCTAATAGCTA
>JBBPRA010000610.1:0-17380 GCA_038092775.1 Boletus rubescentipes
CTGACCTCTCCTTGGTTCGGGTATAGCTGGTGAAACCGATCTATATGTAGGGGGAGGAACTGAAGGATGTGGAGGATCATCAGGTGGCTGTTGATCACCTGGAGGGACTTGTTGATTGGGATAGTGTCGATCTTCCATAGGTGGAAAAGAATAATATTGAGTAACCGGTATATCTTCTTGGGGTTTAGGATCCTGTAAATGTTCCTGATCGACTTCATCTTCGTTGTCTTGAGGAATAGGAGGTGGTTTGTCATCTGACTTTCTAGAACAATGTGGAAAAACAAATTCATCAAATGTGGCAGTAGATGAAATTACTACTCGTCTGCACTTAGGAGACCAGAATCGGTATCCTTTGATACCTTTTTCATAACCAATAAAGGTTGCTTCTTTGGCCTTAGCTGATAGTTTATTTTGACGATCCTCTTTGGGTATGAATACATATGCCAAACATCCAAAAACCTTAAAATATGACACATCAGGTGTCTCGCTGTTCCATTTAGATATAGGAGGCGACCAGTCAAGACGACGCATAGGTTGGCGATTATAAATGTGCAGAGCTGTTTCCACTGCATCTTGCCAGAAAGAAGGTGGAAGACAAGCAGTTTGGCACATGGCCTCTGCTTTTTCCAAGATGGTACAATTGAAGTGTTCAGCTCGACCATTTTGTTGAGGGGTACGAGGCACTGAAGTCTGATGTTCAATGCCTCTGGACGATAGGAACGTCCTGAGATTATCATTTATATATTCCCCTCCTCAGTCCGAACGTATAGATCGTAACCAATAACCAGTCTGAGCTTCAGCCCAAGAGACTAGATCTTGGAAACAACGAACAGCATCTGCTTTGGATCGCAGAAAATGAAGGGCAGCAAAGCCCGAAGCGTCATCTATGAAGGTGATGATCCATTTATTGTGAGAACGCGACAAAGTCGGCATTTCACATAGATCAGTGTGAATAAGGTCAAGGACATTTGTAGCTCGTTTAGATGAGGCAGGGAATTCCCGCTCATGAGCTTTACCCAATTGACAACCTCGACATGGAGAAGAGGTGTTTGGAGGAATCAGAGAAGGTATACCTTTAAGTTTGGCATTAGCATGCCGAAGCGCATTCTTGGAACAGTGTCCAAGGCGATGGTGCCACAAATCGTATGATCTGTTATCCTGCAGGGAGTGGACTTTGCTTTCTGGAGTGATCAGGAATGACCGAAACCAGTGAAGCGAAGTGCTTGGTAACAAAGCGGAAGCCTGTATTACCAAACGTCCCTGATTGTCCCAGATCTTGGTCCTATCAGTGATTTCACATCGGAAACCCTGATGAGTCAGGGCTGTCACCGATAGCAAGCAGTGTGCAGCTTCTGGAGCATACCATACTCCTGTTAAAGTGACAGGAGGAGCGGATCTATGATCCTGTTTAAGAACGATTGTACCGGGTCCATGCATTTTGATAATGGAACCATTAGCAGTAGAAGCAAATTGTTCTCCCTGTGCTAGATTGGAGAAATCCTCCAAGTAAGGCATGATATGATCAGAAGCTCCTGAATCAATTAGCCAATGATTATTGTAAAATCCAGGTAAGTCTTTCGTGCCCAGGGTACAAACCCTCAAATAATCAGAACCATAGTAATATTCCCCATCAGGTATATTGCTATAATCAGAGTCATATGCACCTGAATCTCTCATTTTGGCTTTAAGCCTTTGGCAATCAATGCCTGATTTCCAGGTACCATCTAGATTGCGCCTGGAATTGTGAGAGATATCCCCCTCCTTTGTCTTCTTGGATGCCTGTTTAGCTCCCTTCTCATACCCATGGGGGAAGGGAGCTGGACCAAAAGGAACTAGATGGTCCAGCCACAGCACCTGCAGCATTCATCCCTGTATCCTCTACATCAAACTCCCAATTCTCTATCATGGGAGCTTTGTGGAAAACATCTGGATCATCGAACCTGTCAACTTCCATGTGTTACGGTCCCACCTCAGGGACTACACATTTAACGGACTTAGTCAATTTTCTTTCTTGTTATCTTATTTGATCATTTCAGACTTCGAACCGTGAGGAGATTCTCTATGAGAACTCACTTATCTCATGCCCTTCACCATTTCACAACATGTGTTTGCCTCATGGCAAACCTTGTTCTACTAAAACCTAACTTTATCTTTGACAGTTCATTTCCGTGCTGTGCATGGCTATACTGCCGCACACATATGCATCACACATGTTTATGCTTCTCTTCCATTCTGCCACCACCATGCAGTCACATCATGTCATTAATCTCTGCTATGCCTGCCCTAAACAGTATCGGTAGATCTGATACAAACATGTACATACAGTATGGTAGTATATAAAGGCCAAGGAATTGACTGGCATCTCCAGTCTGATTCTCTTGGAGTTTCACCTCTAAAGCGGACTCGATCAACTCCTTCTCTCATTAGTGGTTCTACACTGTCTAGTGGAAAGCCTAAGGCAATTGACTTGCTTTATTGGTTGTTTCACCATGTCCATGACATTAGCGAAACCATTTCCTTTAACTACATTTGCGCAAGACTTTCCTTTTTCCTTGTTATTTCCAGGACGCTTGCAATGACTCTCATTCTGGTTATGATGCAGACCGGAATTACCCAAAGATCTATTAGATCTGAAGGGTTTATGACCTCAGTTAGAGTTATTCTGAGGTTGAGAGTTCTGTTGTCCTGGACATCCATATACCTGCCAGCAAATCTCAGACAGATGTTCTTTGCCACAGTGTGTACAGACAGGTTTAGAGGGAGCATGCTGAATGGTATTTGTCCAATTGGCTTCAGATCTATCCAGGCCAGAAGTAAAGAGTCTGTGCATCAAGGCATGGTGATTGATTTGAGATGTAGATTTCAGTTGGGCCTTGGAGATAACCTTGGGAATTGTTTTATCCAAGGTGAAATCGACACCAGTGGTTGTTTGGATAATAGTGGATACAAGTGGATGATAAGAGGATGGGAGTGCATTGTGAAGGATCATGGTTCTGAGGTTACCTGGCAGCTGTAACCCCACTGTTGACATTTTGTCATAAGTGCTTGTTAAGGCATTGATCTGAGATGCCATTGTAATTGGCAAATCATCAGATCCGCAGTGATTAGAGTGTTCACTCAGATCAATGATCTGAATGCCAAGAGCCTGTGAGAAGGCTTCATACTGGCTGGTGATGCCAGTGGGTGCATAGAGAGCTGCCAGTTGATCCCAGAGATCTTTCACAAGAGAAGGGCATGCAATGCCCCCTGCCATGCCTTCTGAAGATGCTGCATGTCTTGATGAATGAAGACAGAAATAAGCGATTGTGCTTGTCTATCATTTGAGTTCCATGCGGTTTGTGTGGCAGCATCAGCATGTGCCGCATAAGTGGAAGCTCTGCTGACAATATCCCACCAGGTAGCCATGGTGAGAAGGTTGCAGACTTGACAAGCCCAAGTAGAGTAATTAGAAGAGCCAATGAGAATGGTAGTTCGGGATTGGATGGCTGAGTTGATGTTGAAAGACATGGTATGGTTCTGATGAGATCAAAAGATAAAGATGTTGGCTATGAAAGTCTGGATAAAATTGGTATTAGCATGTGTAACAGAGAAAGGATCAGGAATAATAGGAGGCTGCTGCTGTTCTGTGGGAATATCATCATCGTCTGCATTCTCATAATCATCATTGGTTTCTTCTTCCTCTGTGTCATTGTCTTGGGAATTGGAGTTATCATCCGATTGATCCTCGGATTCCTGTGTGTCCTCGGCTAGTAGATCCTGGGCTTCTTTATCATCAGCTTGGGAATCATCTCCAAACTCTGCTTCATCTCTCATTGTTTTCCTGAGTGTCTGGAAATAGATTGGATCCAGTTCCTCAAATCGGACAAATTTTGTTTTCTCAAAGAAGTGAGGATTGAGGATGGATTTAAATTGTCCATTCCTAGCATGAAACCCAATCTTGTACTTGTTATGGGAAACATATGGGGGAGAGATCTTGTTACAAGTATATACAGTGAGATGAAGTGGTGTGTGAGTCCAGAATTCGAACCTAGTAAGGACACGCTCCTTTTGCCCTTGCTTGATGGATTGTGGATATTGACCTCCTAACCCAATGGGCAGGGGCCAGACCCAGTGCAGGAGATACAGAGGTTCTCTGCTCAGATGGAGGAGGTACTCCATCATCTCCTCCTTCTTGCACTTGTTGGACTCCTTGTCCAACAGCTCTATGTCTGTCTACAATAAGGCAAGGGGCATTGGGGAATCTGGGTTCATATTGAGCCCTAAGATGGAAGATCTGGAATTCAGCATCTTTCCAGGCATCATAACATGGGTTCTTCCTCTTCCAAATCTGTCTCCACCATGTGTCCATCAGCTCATTCCATAGGCATTGTGGGAGAATGTCCAAAACCACAAATTGATTCTCATCCCCATAAGGTGCCAGCCTTGTGTGGCAATGGTGAGCATAGAGGTATTCATTCTTGCCAGGTTGGCAGATGATATCCTCTTCTAGGTGCTCATACATCCCTGGATATTTGACATACTGTACATCTCGACCACAAAGGGATCAATTGTGTCATTAGGGATGGCGGTGTTCCAGATGTCAATGACACTCTGGTTAAAGGTAGTAGAGTTGCAGACAAAGATCTCGAAGCCTTGATGGTGAACTGTAATTTATGGAGTCTGATGATAAGATTGCATGGGAAATGACAGTCTTGCACCTTCATAAACTGATGCCAAAGGTTCACCATAATAAGAAGTAGTCCTGAGAGCAATATGCTGTCCATGTCTTCAGAAGAAAGGAAAGAAGTTGCCATCTTTAATCATGTCTGGTCCATTGTAAACATTTTCAATGAGGACCAGATAAGTGAGGTGAGAAGTTATGTGAAGAGTTGGATGAGGGAGATCATCCAGAATAAGGGGAACATTCTTGTTGACCAGGATGATTTCTCCTGGTTCTTCTCCTGCTCCTCTCAATTTAACTGTTTCCAGCTGAAAAAAGTGATCAGGAAGAGGAAGTTCCCTCTGGAAGTGGACGATCCTGTTATGAACTTCTTTCATTTTGACTTAGTCGTTTTTCTCCTTCGCACCACTCCCATGGAGTGCCTTACATCTAAACACAGCTTCTATTTTCCATGCTGTGCATGACTCATTTTCATTGACTCATCAGATAAACCTTTTCCCTATCTATAGACACAGCCTCTTAATATCTGCTCTGCTTCCATTCTATGGCTGTGTTCATCCCTTATCTCTGACTCAGAGTGACTCACATTAGTGCTGGCCCATAGCAATTCTCCCTCTTATCACTATGCTTTGCTGGACCAGTAGCAGTAGTCCCTCTTATCTGTGATCGGAGATCTAGCATATACATGTACAAACACTGTAGTAGTATATAAAGGCCAAAGTTGCCACCAGAGAACTTCAGTCAAGTTCTCTTGGTCTTTCCCCTGCAAGCCAGTGCGGTGAGTACCCCAAGCAAGATAGACTTGACCCCTTTCCTTCATCACTCTTTACCTTGTCTATGGCCCTTTAGTGGGTAGTGGCAGCATTCCCTTACTCTATACTTCTCACTAAGATCAGTAACACAGTCCTTTATCAGATAGCTTGCTCAGTTGCTTCAGATCCAATCTAAGAATGGATCATAGATGAGGGGATTGATCATCATGGTATAGTCTTCATAAGACATGCCAATTTGGATGTGCTCTGGCACATTCTTGTTCACTGAATTCTCTCCAATGGATGGTGATGGACTCGTACTCAAGGGATAACACAGTGTTGGAGAGGAACTCTCCATCCACAAGTTTTCCAGGAGGGACCCTTGGCAGACCAGGTGAGAGGAGGCGATTGGAATAGACATAAGGAGGAGGAGATGTTTCTGGAGTATGAAGTGGAGCAAAGTAATACTCAGGAGATGTTGATAGATGAGAGAAAGTGAGAGAGACTGGTGATAGGAATGATATGTGAGAGGCCAGTGATGGGAATGATATGTGAGAGGCCGGTGAATCAATGAATGATGTGGGAGGAGGAAAGAGATCAGGATGATGACAATTGCTACACTTTCTATGAGTTCAATCGTCCCCACAGAGTGCAGCAATTGTAATCGAAATTCCTGTGACAGCGCCAAGTGCACTGATGGGAATCTGCCCTATAGATAGGACAACTCCAAGGATTCCGAGAACAAAGCCTGGTACACTGATACCTTGTTAGATGAGAACTACTAACCTTGTTTGGAACAGATCTTGATCTAAATCTGGATCTGTTCAAGCGATGATGAGGTGGTCTCATTAGTCTCTCTTCGTATGTGACAAAGCAAATGAAGAGAATGAATGCATAACCCATAATCAGTGTATGGATGTGGTGGTACTACTGTATTCTCATTGTGAAGCCCATAGAGGCAAACACAAGAGAAAGTAATTTGCTCATGGTAAGCAAAAGACCAAGAGCAAGAGCATCCAGTGTTGCAAGGCAGAAGAAGGGCATCTTTAAGATGGACCTTTATGAGCCTAGGCGGAGCTCATAACCTATTGGAATTGCTGGTTCCAACCAGGTGCAGAGGCAACAGCAAAAGGATGAACCAGTGAGGGAGAATACTCACTTGGTGCTTGATACTCTTGCAAGTAGATTGAGGAGCTATCACTCAATTGTAGAAGTTGAGAGCTTAGTATTTCGGGTCATAAGGACCCAGCTTATATACATCCAGAGTATTATTTGTATGAGTGGATGAAACTATCAGTAAAGGGCAAAAGAGTCCCAGGAAAGAGCCCATGATGAAAGGAAGAGAACATATTGTGCAATAGTAGCACAATATGAGATCAGAATGGTAAGTAATTGCACTAGATTGTAAGTATATGGTGCGAGATAATGAAATATGACATCATTAATAAGAATAGAATATGATGTTGTAATGATCACCAAAGAATGGTATGAAATGGTACCATAATGGTGTAACTGACCTAATCATGTCAGTCACGCTCATCCTAATAAGTATAGGAGAAATATGTATAATGAAATGTCAGTCACGCTCATAAGTGTCAGTCATGACACTGTAGTAAGTAATAAGCATGAAGAGTGAACTAGACATTACAATGTCAATTTCCAACACTTTCGTTGTATCTTTTTCACTATGTCCATGGGAGAAAGAGATCATTACATCACCCAAGCCAAATTACTTCACCCTTGTCCTGACTCTCCCCCTTTGATGATTCCCCCTCTGTCCTCCTCTGTGAACACCTCCATCACTGAACTCCGCACCCAGATTTCCTCTCCTCCCCTCTCGGAAATATCTGAAACCCCTATGGCAGTCAAATCCACCATTTCCTCTGATGGAATTGACATAGACGCCAGAATGCTTATCCAGTCTTACAACATCACACTACCCTCAGGTCAGCACATTCTCAGCTCCCCCACTTGTGTCCTTCCAGATGTCATTCCTCACCAACCTGCCAACCCCCTCACCGAGTGTTTTCATTGCCACAATCTGGGCCACTACAGAAAGGACTGTCCTGCCTACCACTGCCCACACTGCCATGTCTCCACACCTGGGCACTCTCAATGTCTATGTCTGTCCACCCAGTGTGGTTTTTGCCAGAATTGGGGACACTCCGACCTATTCTGCCCTAGCAGATGTTGTAATGGTTGCAATACCATCAGACATGTGCTTGCTGATTGTCCAGTTGAAAACCTTACCCCAGAACAGGCAACGTCCATCTGTACAGGAGGACAGGTTTAACTGCGGAATCATCTCTTTACTCCGACAGGGGTCTATGCATATTGAGCCTGGGTCTCAATTGTACGATGGGGGTAATGTTACGATTCTATTCCTGGGTAGCGCTCTTTTCCTTATCTCTTCTTTTCGTGCTACATCTCCTTTCCCAGGATCCCTTTGTTATGCTTACCATCACTATCTCCTTATCCTGGGACCCCTCACATTCACCGTATGCACCCTTTAACCCCTACACCATTCCTTGCATTACTACTGGACAGGGGGTACTCTTTGCTTATCTTTTCTTAGTCATGGATGATTACTCCTTCAGCCAATTCTTTCATATCTGCTGCGTATTCCTCTTACTCATCCTTCTTTCTATAACGTTCCATGACCTTCCATTCTTACTCAGCAGAATGTTCTACTTAGTTCTGTCATGTTCTTTTGCTTACTCAGCAGATCCCCTCTCAAGTATATAAGTCCACACATTTGTACTTATTCAACACTCTTGATCTGCACAATACACGCGTCATATCTCTCTAGTCTTGAGTCACTTGCTCCAAGGCCTAACCCGCCTTTGCCCCTAGTCCACCTTGTCGCACCAGAGCTCACCAAGCTCTTGTACCTTGCTGCACCAGAGCTCGTCAAGCTCTTGATTATCTCTACAAGTCTATGTCCTACTTTGAAGGACTCTTTGCTCATTTACCTCTGCTTGGCTCTATAAGTCTACGTCCTACTTGAAAGGACTCTTTACTCTCTTTCCTCGACCGTCTGTGACGCTCATGTAACACTCCTTGTCCAACAGCTCTATGTCTGTCTGCAATAAGGCGAGGGGCATTGGGGAATCTGGGTTCATATTGAGCCCTAAGACAGAAAATCTGGAATTCAGCATCTTTCCAGGCATCATACCATGGGTTCTTCCTCTTCCAAATCTGTCTCCACCATGCATCCATCAGTTCATTCCATAGGCGTTGTGGGAGAATGTCCGAAACCGCAAATTGGTTCTCATCACCATAAGGTGCCAGCCTTGTGTGATGATGGTGAGCATAGAGGTATTCATTCTCGCCAGGTTGGCGGATGATATCCCCTTCTAGGTGCTCATACATCCCTGGATATTTGACATACATCTTGACCACAAAGGGATCGATTGTGTCATTAGGGACTGCAGCGTTCCAGATGTCAATGACACTCTGGTTAAAGGTAGTAGAGTTGTGGATGAAGATCTCGAAGCCTTGATGGTGAACTGGGATTTGTGGAGTCTGATGATAAGATTGCATGGGGAATGCCAGTCCTGCGCCTTCATAAACTGATGCCAATGGTTCACCATAATAAGAAGTAGTCCTGAGAGCAATACACTGTCCATGTCGCCAGAAGAAAAGAAAGAAATTGCCATCTATAATCATATCTGGTCCATTGTAGACATTTTCAATAAGGACCAGATGTGCGAGGTGAGAAGTTATATGGAGAGTTGGACGAGGGAGATCATCCGGAATGAGGGGAATGTTCTTGTCGATCCAGAGGGTAGGAATGTGATTGACCAGGACGATTTCTCCTGGTTCCTCTCCTGCTCCTCTCAATTCGACTGTTTCCAGCCAAAAAGAGTGATTGGGAATAGGATGTTCCTTCTGGAAGTGGACGATCTGATCTAAGAATGGATCATAGATGAGGGGATTGATTATTATGGTGTAGTCTTCGTAAGACATGCCGATTTGGATGTGCTCTGGCACGTTCTTGTCCACTGAATTCTCTCCAATGGATGGTGATGGACTTGTACTTGAGGGATAACATAGTGTTGGAGAGGAACTCTCCATCCACAAGTTCTCCAGGAGGGACCCTTGGTGGACCAGGCGAGGGGAGGCGATTGGAATAGACATAAGGAGGAGGTGATGCTGCTGGAATATGAAGAGGAGCAAAGTAATACTCAGGAGATGCTGATAGACGAGAGGAAGTGAGAGAGGCCAGTGATAGGAATGATATGTGTGAGGCCAGTGAATCAATGTATCATATGTGAGAGGCCAGTGAATCAATGTATGATGTGGGAGGAGGAAAGAGATCAGGACGATGACAATTGGTACAATTTCTATGAGAGCAATCATCCCCACAGAGAGTAGTGCAGCGATTGTAATCAAAATTCCTATGACAGTGCCAAGTGCACCAATGGGAATCTGCCCTATAGATAGGACAACTCCGAGGATTCCGAGAACAAAGCCTGGTACACTGATGCCTTGTTAGATGAGAACTACTAACCTCGTTTGGAACAGATCTTGATCTAAGTCTGGATCTGTTCAAGCGACGACGAGGTGGTCTCATTAGTCTCTCTTCATATGTGACAAAGCGAATGAAGAGGATAAAGGCATAACCCATAATCAATGTATGAATATGGTGGTACCATTGTATTCTCATTGTGAAGCCCATAGAGGCAAACACAAGAGAAAGTAATTCGCTCATGGTAAGCAAAAGACCAAGAGCAAGAGCATCCAGCATCGCGAGGCGGAAGAAGGGCATCTTTAAGACGGACCTTATGAGCCTAGGCGGGGCTCATAACCTATCGGAATTGCTAGTTCCGACCAGGTGCAGAGGCAACAGCGAAGGGATGAACCAGTGAGGGAGAATACTCACTTGGTGCTTGATACTCTTGCAAGTAGATCGAGGAGCTATCACTTGATTGTAGGAGTTGAGAGCTTAGTATTTCGGATCATAAGGACCCAGCTTATATACATCCAAAGTATTGTTTGTATGAGTAGATGAAACTATCAGTAAAGGGCAAAAGAGTCCCAGGAAAGAGCCCATTATGAAAGAAAGAGAACATATTGTGCAATAGTAGCACAATATGAGATCAGAATGGTAAGTAATCACACTAGATTGTAAGTATATGGTGCGGGATAATCAAATATGACATCATTAGTAAGAATAGAATATGATGTTGTAATGATCACCAAAGAATGGTATGAAATGATACCATAATGGTGTGACTGACCTAATCATGTCAGTCACACTTATCCTAATAAGTATAGGAGAAATATATATTTAATGAATGTCAGTCATGCTCATTAGTGTCAGTTATGACACTATAGTAAGTAATAAGCATGAAGAGTGAACTAGACATTACTATGTCAATTTTCAACACTCCACCTCGCTATTCATGATGTATATCTTGAGAGTGATAATGACTTCCTGTTTTCCTCAAAACGCTGCCAAGTCAGATTCTTTGTGAAGATATCTGCTCTCTGCTCATTAGTAGGAACATAGAAAAGTTTGACCTTTTCTTTCTGGATGCATTCATGGATATAATGTTCTGGAATCTCTATATGTTTAGTGCATCCTTCCTGAGCAGGGTTTGAAGCAAGAAACATGGCACCTTGATTGTCGACTAGAAGCAGTATAGATTTGATATTGGATCTCATTTCAGATAGGAGATTCCGAATCCAAGAGATTTGCTTGGATGCTTCTGTCATGCCAACATATTCTGCTTCTGTAGAAGACAGTGTGATGTTGCATTGTCACCTGGATAGCCATGAGACTATTCCATTGCCTAAGAACATCGCATAATCTGAAGTGGATCGATGAGTTTCCAAGTCTCCACCCCAATCTGTGTCAGAGTATGCCACAAAGCCAGATCCACTGGCCCCATCATAGGTTATGCAGAGATTCTTTGTACCAAGAAGGTATTGCACAATACAGAGTGCTTTCTGCAGATGTTCCTCAGACAAATTTGAAGAGAACTGTGACATTTTGATAACAGAGAAGGCAATGTTAGGGCATGTTCCCAGCATAATGTATAACAGTGATCCAATGACCAACTGATAGCAACTATGCAATTGAGAAGTGGTAGTCTTAGGGTTTGGTGCAGGGTTATATCCTGAGGGCAAAGGAGTATGAGTGAATTTGGCATTATTGAGCTTGAAGCGTTCAATTACTTTAGCGGCATATAAGATCTGATCTAGCTTCAGAGTGTGTTTTGCACAATCTCAAGTGATCCGCATGCCAAGATATTCTGTCACTTCACCAAGATCCCTAGATTCCCAACAATCCATGAATTGTTTTTTCTTGAACTTGAGGTAGGATTTGTTGGAACCAATAAAGAGAGAATCATCAATGTAAATGACAAGAATGATAATATCCTAATCATGAAAGTGAACATAAATTCCTGGGTCTGAAAGTGTGCAAACAAATCCCATCTCCAATAGGGATTGATGCAAAGCCTTGTTTCACTGAAGGGCAGCTTGTTTGAGACCATAGATGGCCTTTCTCAAACGACAAACTTTGTTCTCCATCCATTCCTTTCTTAATGAAACCTTCTGGTTATTCAAGGTAGATCTCCTCATCTAGATCTCCAAATAAGAATGCAGTCTTAACATCAAGTGCTTCAATTTCCCAATCTTTAAGTGCTGCAATGGAGAGGAGGAGTCGAACAGATTTGAATCTTGCAACTGGAGAGAAGGTTTCTTCAAAGTCTATTCTGTAGATCTATGTAAATCCTTTTGCAACAAAGTGTGCCTTATGTCAGCCATCACTTTTGACAACATAAACCCATCTCCCTTTGACAGGTGTGCAACCAGGTGGTAGATTGACCAAGTCCCAGACTTTTCTATCTTGCAAGAAATCCATTTCTTCTTGCATGGCTGTCCTCCATTGACATTGTTCATCTGCAGATAACTTTGTAACATCCTTGTACTGCTTTGAAATATTAAAAGCAGGAGCAGCAGAGGCTAAGATGTGATTAAAGAATTTCGCACTATAGAGATCTCCTAGATCTTCCTCATTAGTCAGTTTCTGATCCTGATTTGGATCTGCACCTTGTTGTAGATCTCTCTCAATCTAAACAGGAGGACAATTACCATATGCATTATCTGGCATGATCCTTGGATGACAAGGTCTCTGACCTCTCCTTGGTTCGGGTATAGCTGGTGAAACTGATCTATATGTGGGAGGAGGAACTGAAGGATGTGGAGGATTATTAGGTGGCTGTTGATCACCTGGAGGGACTTGTTGATTGGGATAGTGTTGATCTTCCATGGGTGGAAATGAATAATATTGAGTAACCAGTATATCTTCTTGGGGTTGAGGATCCTGTAAAGATTCCTGATTGACTTCATCTTGGTTGTTATGAGGAATAGGAGGCAGTTTGTCATCTGACTTTCTAGAACAATGTGGAAAAACAAATTCATCAAATGTGGCAGTAGATGAAATTACTACTCGTCTGTGCTTAGAAGACCAGAATCAGTATCCTTTGGTACCTTTCTCATAACCAATAAAGGTTGCTTCTTCAGCCTTAGCTGATAGCTTATTTTGACAATCCTCTTTGGATATGAATACATATGCCAAACACCCAAAAACCTTAACGTATGACACATCAGGTGGCTCGCCATTCCATTTAGATATAGGAGGCGACCAGTCAAGATGACACATAGATTGGTGATTATAAATATGCAGAGCTGTTTCCACCACATCTTGCCAGAAGGAAGGTGGAAGACAAGCAGTTTGGCACATGGCCTCTGCTTTTTCCAAGATGGTAGGATTGAAGCATTCAGCTCGACCATTTTGTTGAGGGGTACAAGGCACTGAAGTCTGATGTTCAATGCCTCTGGACAATAGGAACGTCCTGTGATTGTCATTGATATATTACCCTCCTCAGTCCAAATATACAGATCATAACTGATAACCAGTCTGAGCTTCAGCCCAAGAGACTAGATCTTGGAAACAATGAACAGCATCTGCCTTAGATTGCAGAAAATGAAGGGCAGGAAAGCCTGAAGCATCATCTATGAAGGTGATGATCCATTTATTGTGAGAATGTGACAAGGTCAGCATTTCACATAGATTAGTGTGAATAAGGTCAAGGACATTTGTAGCTTGTTTAGATGAGGCAGGGAATTCCCACTCATGAGCTTTACCCAATTGACAACCTCAACATGGAGAAGAGGTGTTTGGAGGAGTCAGAGAAGATATACCTTTGAGTTTAGCATTGGCATGCCAAAGCACATTCTTGGAATAGTGTTTAAGGTGATGGTGCCACAAATCATATGATCTGTTATCCTGCAGGGAGTGGACTTTGCTTTCTGGAGTGATCAGGAATGACTGAAATCAGTGAAGCAAAGTGCTTGGTAACAAAGTGGAAGCCTGTATTACCAAACATCCCTGATTGGCCCAGATCTTGGTCCTATCAGTGATTTCACATGAAGCCCTAATGAGTCAGAGCTGTCACTGATAGCAAGCGGTGTGCAGCTTCTGGGGCATACCATACTCCTGTCAATGAAACACTTCTAAAGCGGCTAGCACTCTAGGTTATCTCAAAAGACTGCTTGGACCACTTAGAAAGTGAAGGAAAGGGATTGAGTCTGCTTTAGAGGGAAACTCCAAGAGAATCAGACTGGGGATGCTAGTCGATTCTTTGGCCTTTATATACTATCATATTGTATGTACATGTTTGTATCAGATCTACTGATACTGTCTAGGGCAGGCATAGCAGAGATTAATAACATGATGCAACCACATGGTGGTGGCAGAATGGAAGAGAAGCATAGAACATGTGTGATGTGCATGTGTGTGGCAGCATAGCCATGCACAGCATGGAAATGAACTGTTAAGAATAAGGCTAAGTTTAATAGAACAAGGTTCACCATGAGGCAAACATATGTTTGTCAAATGGTGAAGGGCGTGAGATAAGTGAGTTCTCATAGAGAATCTCCTCTCGATTTGAAGTCTAAAATGATCAGATAAGATAAGATGAAAAGAGAAAAGTTGGCTAAGTTCATTTAAATGTAGTCCCTTGTGGTGGGACCATAACAGTTAAAGTAACAGGAGGAGCTGAATCTCTCATTTCGGCTTTAAGCCTTTAGCAATCAATGCCCAATTTCCAGGTACCATCTAGATTGCACCTGGAATCGTGAGAGATATTTCCTGTCTTCTTCTTGGGTGCTTGTTTAGCTCCCTTCTCATACCCATGGAAGAAGGGAGCTGGACTGAAAAGAACTGGATGGTCCTGCCACAGGCCCTGCAGCATTCATCCCTGTATCCTCTACATCAAACTCCCAGTTCTCTATCATGGGAGCTTTGTGGAAAACATCTGGATCATTGAACTTGTCGACTTCCATGTCCATGACATTAGTGAAACCATCTCCTTCAACCATATTCGCACAAGACTTCCCTTTTCTCTTGTTGTTTCCAGGATGCTTGTGATAACTCTCATTCCAGTTATGATGTGGACCGGAATTACCTGAAGATCTGTCAGATCTGAAGGGTTTATGACCTCAGTTAGAGTTATTCTGAGGTTGAGATTTCTGTTGTCCTGGTTGTCCATATACCTGCCAGCAATTCTCAGACAGATGCCCCTTGCCACAGTGTGTACAGACAGGTTTAGAGGGAGTGTGCTGAATAGTATTTGTTCAATTAGCTTCAGATCTATCCAGGCCAGAAGTAAAGAGTCTGTGCATCAAGGCACGATGATTGATCTGAGATGTAGATCTTAGTTGGGCCTCAGAGACAATCTTGGGAATTGTTTTATCCAAGGTGAAATCAACAGCAGTGGTTGTTTGGATGATAGTGGATATAAGTGGATGATAAGAGGATGGGAGTGCATTGAGGGGGATCATGGTTCTGAGGTTATCTGGCAGCTGTAACCCTGCTGTTGACATTTTGTCATATGTGCTTGTTAAGGCATTGATCTGAGATGCCATTGTAATTGGCAAATCATCAGATCTGCGGTGATTAGAGTGGTCACTCGGATCAATGATCTGAATGCCAAGAGTCTGTGAGAAGGCTTCATATTGGCTGGTGATGCCAGTGGGTGCATAGAGAGCTGCCAGTTGATCCCAGAGATCTTTCACAAGAGAAGGGCATGCAACACCCCCTGCTGCAACATATGCATCCTTCTGAAGATGCTACATGTCTTGATGAATGAAGACAGAAATAAGCGATTGTGCTTGTCTATCATTCGAGTTCCATGTGGTTTGTGTGGCAGCATCAGCTTGTGCTGCATAGGTAGAAGCTCCACTGACAATATTCCACCAGGTAGCCATGCTGAGAAGATTGTGGACTTGGTGAGCCCAAGTAGAGTAATTAGAAGAGCCGATGAGAATGGCAGTTCAGGATTGGATGGCTGAGTTGATGTTGAAAGACATGGTATGGTTCTGATGAGATCAAAAGATAAAGATGTTGGCTATGAAAGTCTGGATAAAATTAGTATCAGCATGTGCAACAGGGAAAGAATCAGGAATAATAGGCGGCTGCTGTTGTTCTGTGGGAACATCAAATGACACTCTGGTTAAAGGTAGTAGAGTTGCGGACAAAAATCTCAAAGCCTTGATGGTGAACTGGGATTTGTGACGTCTGATGATAAGATTGCATGGAGAATGCCAGTCCTGTGCCTTCATAAACTGATGCCAAAGGTTTGCCATAATAAGAAGTAGTCCTGAGAGCAATATGCTGTCCATTTTGCCAGAAGAAAGGAAAGAAGTTGCCATCTATGATCATGTCTGGTCCATTGTAGATGTTTTCAATTAGGACCAGATGAGCGAGGTGAGAAGTTATATGGAGAGTTGGATGAGGGAGATCATCCGGAATGAGGGGAACATTCTTGTTGATCCAGAGGGTAGGAATGTGATTGACCAGAATGATTTCTCCTGGTTCTTCTCCTGCTCCTCTCAATTTGACTGTTTCCAGACAAAAAGAGTGATCGGGAGGGGGAAGTTCCCTCTGGAAGTGGACGATCTGATCTAAGAATGGATCGTAGACGAGGGGATTGATCATCATGGCATAGTCTTTGTAAGACATGCTGATTTGGACATGCTCTGGCACATTCTCGTCCACTGAATTCTCTCCAATGGATGGCGATGGACTCATACTGGAGGGATAACATAGCGTTGGAGAGGAACTCTCCATCCACAAGTTCTCCAGGAGGGACCCTTGGTGGACCAGGCGAGGGGAGGCAATTGGAATAGACATAAGGAGGAGGAGATGCTGCTGGAGTATGAAGAGGAGCAAAGTAATACTCAGGAGATGCTGATAGATGAGAGGAAGTAAGAGAGGCTGGTGATAGGAATGATATGTGAGAGGCCAGTGAATCAATGTATGATGTGGGAGGAGGAAAGAGATCAGGACAATGATGATTGGTACAATTTCTATGAGAGCAATCGTCCCCACAGAGAATAGTGCAGTTATTGTAATCAAAATTCCTGTGACAGCACCAAGTGCACTAATGGGAATCTGCTCTATAGATAGGACAACTCTGAGAATTCCAAGAACAAAGCCTGGTACACTGATGCCTTGTTAAATGAGAACTACTAACCTCATTTGGAACAGATCTTGATCTAAGTCTGGATCTGTTCAAGTGATGATGAGGTGGTCTCATTAGTCTCTCTTCATATGTGACAAAGCAAATGAAGAGGATAAAGGCATAACCCATAATCAATGTATGAATATGGTGGTACCATTGTATTCTCATTGTGAAGCCCATAGAGGCAAACACAAGAGAAAGTAATTCGCTCATGGTAAGCAAAAGACCAAGAGCAAGAGCATCCAGCATCGCGAGGCGGAAGAAGGGCATCTTTTAAGACGGACCTTATGAGCCTAGGCGGGGCTCATAACCTATCGGAATTGCTAGTTCCGACCAGGTGCAGAGGCAACAGCGAAGGGATGAACCAGTGAGGGAGAATACTCACTTGGTGCTTGATACTCTTGCAAGTAGATTGAGGAGCTATCACT